>OU015494.1:87268609-87451109 GCA_907164885.2 Dolomedes plantarius | reverse complement strand
GTTGAATAGATTTGTGAATTTTTATGTTATTTAAACAAATTTAAAGTATGCAATTTTATCGTCGGAAATTATTAATCTATTTAAAATTAATTTGGATTTTAAAAATTTTTGTGTTTATCAAGGAAAAAATAATATTTCATCTACTTCGTCTTTGGAAAATGTTACTAATAATTGCTATATATTTTTAACATATGATAATCCTGATGTGCCACATACTTGTTCTCATAATACTATAAATCTTGATACTAAATATAATAGAAATTGTGATACTCGTTTTTACAAAATTGAAAATGAAAATAATGCTGGTGATGAAAGTGTTCAATTGAACAAAATATTGAATGAGTATAATAATATTTTCGCGAAAAATAAATATGATGTTGGATGTATACGTCTTGAACCACAAAGAGTAATTTTGAATTCTGAACTACCAATTTCCCTTCGTCCATACAGGGCGTCTCCAAAAGATAATGCCGAAATTAAGAAGCAAATAGACGAGCTTTTAACTGCAGGTTTAATAAAAACATCTCATTCACCCTATGCTTCCCCAATTACGTTGGCTTACAAGAAAGATGAAAATTCAAAATCCAGAATGTGTATCGATTACCGAAAACTAAATAGTATTACAAAAACGGACTCGGAACCAATTCCCCGAATCGACGCAGTTTTAGATCAACTAACCAATGCTAAGATTTTCTCCACCCTTGATCTCGCGAGTGGCTACTGGCATATTAAACTAAATGAAAAAGATGCAGAAAAATTAGCTTTCACCTCAAACTTTGGCTTATATGAATGGAAAAGATTACCTTTTGGCCGGAAAAACGCTCCTGCCATATTCCAAAGAACACTCAGACAAATTTTAAATAAATACCAAATTAAATTTGCGCTCAACTATTTTGACGATATAATTATATTTTCAGACTCTTTCGAAGAACACTTAGAGCATTTAAAAATTATTTTCTGGATTTGTGAAAAAGAAAACATAAAATTGAAATTTTCAAAATGCCAATTTGCCCAAACAAAAATAAAAGTTTTGGGATATGAAGTGGAAAAGGGATGTTATCAACCGAGTAACGCCAATATAGAAATTATTAAGAAACTTCAACCTCCCAGGAATGTTAGACTTGCAAAGAATTTTACGTAGCGTAAATGTTTATAATAAATTCATTCCCAACTATGCTAAATTACGAGTACCATTGAATAAATTATTGAAGAAAGACACTAAATTTGAATGGACGGATGATTGCCAAAAAGCTTTTCAGGATTTAAAAGACGCTCTAATATCTAAACCTGTTTTATCTATTTATAACCCAAATTACCCATGTCATATTTTCGTGGATGCGTCTGGACAAGCGGTAAGCGCAATCTTAAAACAACAACACCCTGATGGAAGTTTGCATCCTATAGCCTATCATTCTCGAAAACTTAGAACCTATGAACAAAATTATGCCATTACCGAGCTGGAATGCTTGTCAATTATTGATGCTGTTGATAAATATTATTGTTATTTACATGGGACTCATTTTACCGTTCATACGGATCATGCTGCACTTGTCTGGTTAAAAAGTATTAAACACCCAACTGGACGATTATTCCGATGGTCACTTAAACTTTCCATGTACGATTTTGACATTAAATATAAAAAAGGTTCTACAAATTATGAAGCCGATATGTTAACTAGAAACCCAATTTCTCACCATGTATCTTTACGTGAACGTGACCCATTGTTGACATTGCAAGAAATCGAGCATCATCAAAATTTAGATAATGTAAACGGTAAGAAGTTTAAAAATGTTAATAATGTATGGACAATTAAAAAACAAGGTTTAATGAAAATTGTTGTGCCCTTCTTTTTACGATTAAAATTATTAGAAAAAGCCCATGTTAATTATGGACATTTAGGAGTTTCGGCAATGTTAAATCTGATATCCCCTCAATATTATTGGATTGGAATAACTAAAGATGTGAGTAACTATGTGAAACATTGTGAAGTATGTCAACTAAATAAGAAGTCTAGACAAAAAAGATTTGATCTCTTACAAATGTTACCCCCTACCAGTGAACCCTTTGAAATTCTTGCCATAGAAACTGTTGGTGGCTTAAATTATTATGAGTCTACAAAGAAATATTTACACATACTTATAGATCATGCCACGAGGTATATATGGACCTTTGCTTCTAAAAATGAAAATACAGATACTTATATTAATTGTTTAACACAAATTTTTCAACACCAAGTACCTAAGAAAATTTTAAGTGATAGAAATAGTGCTTTTACTTCCTCCAAATTTAAACATTTTTTGAGAAACAATAATATTACACAATTGTTAACTACTTCGCATAGACCACAAACAAACGGAAAAAATGAAAGAGTAAATCAGACCCTGATTACTAGGCTTAAATGTAAATTAAATTCACACCCTGGTAAAGTCTCCTGGACAAAATTATTACGTGAAATAACGAATGAATATAACGACACACCCCATACCGTAACAAAATTTCCCCCTTCAATTTTAATGCATGGAAAACCACCCTACAAAAATTTACTTGATGATCAAGACATGTACCCACCAATTGAAGAAGCTAGGAAGATTGCTAAACAGAGAACTATAAGAAATCATGAAGTAAATAAAGAAAGATATGACACTCATTTTGAGGAATCTAAATTTAAGGTAGGTGATATAGTAATGTACGAAGAGTTTCGTTACCCAAATACTCCTAACCTTACTCCCCCTTATTCTGGTCCATATAAAATTTTAAACAAATTTCTAGAGTAAATTTTGAAATTAACAGATCCAATTCCCTCACTAAGAAAACCTCGGAAATTGTACACTGTACCAGATTAAGACCTTTCAACCCTGCAGACAATTTTCGATTAGCAACTAGAAAAAGTAAAATTCCTATTTTAATAACAGTAAACCCCAAAACTCCCAAGATCCCAAGTAAAAATTAATTAATAGTGTTAGAAAAAAAACCCTATCTGTGATGATTAAGACTACCCAACTGTGACTCAAATAACTACCTGACTATGACTCCGATAATCCTACCATATTTTGATGACCTAATGAAGACTGTTGACGCATGATGAAGAAAACCTAACTTTGATGGATTTAGATACCTACCTAAATTTCGTAGTTAATCATATTTAAAGAATTTTTGATGCTAGTTTGCCTTCCACAAATTACCATCTGAATTATTTAAAAAGAATATTTATTAAAAAGAAAATGTTGATGTGCTAAGTTAAAGAAAAATTTTGTCAATGTTAGGGGTAACATGACATGTCACAGGTTACCCCTAATTTTGCCAAGTATGTTGATGATCTGAGTTGTTATTTTTGTTGACACCGGAGAAACCTTTTGCAAGCACAAGGGGTAGTTCCTCCCGCAGAGGGATGAGCCTCTTGCTGTCTTTGCATCACAGCACCCTCGTGATCACTAACAATCTTTCACGTTGGACATCACAGAGGATAACCCATTTCACCTCCAGGTTTGTCACTTATGTCATGATTGGTACCAATGACTTTAGAATTTGAATATTTTGAATTGAAACTAGTGACGATGTTTAAGAACATAATGTTTTTGAATATTACCTAATATGCAAATGATGCCCATTTACTTAATTAAGGATTTATAACAAGTTGTTTTGAGTTGTTTAATTTATGATCTTATGTATTGTTAAAAAACTTGACAGGTATCTAAATCTATGCTGTAATTGAAGTGAAACTTTCAGAATAATATAAGAAATCAATTTTGTAATAATATTGTCTAAAGTAATGTTGTTTTGAACTTGAACTTATTGAAATATCTTCTGAATTATACGTTGTGAATTATATTAAAATTTATATAAGTATTCGAGATTAGGAATATGAAAAATGGAGATCGATGAATGATAATTGATGTAAACGAGGAACTTTTGAAATCATGTGAAATCATGTGTAAAATGTAAACACTGAATATAAACCACATACAATAAGGACTTATTTGATAAACAATGTATAACGACTTGAATTTAAACTGAGCTTAAGGACTCCAAGAATTATACGTCATTTTAGGACTCATTATTGAAAGAAGAACTTTGATTTAATTAAGAAGTTATTTAGATTATATTAGCCAATAATATTTCAGTTATTTGAATTTCATCGCACATTGTATAATAATTATAAACTTTATTGCATACTATGTTAATTCCATATATTTTGAATGTTCATTATAAATTTCATTGTATATTTCTTTAATTTCATATATTTTGTGTGATGGTGCAACGAAGTCATAAGAGTGAGTTTAGTATTATAGTAAAGATTCAAGAGATTTAACTTTGGTTTTGTTTCGGTGAAGTTAATTTATGATGGGTTATGGACAAAGCTCATGACTCTGTAACCTTGATGTGTTCTAATTCTCACCCACCTTGCTGTTTGTCGTGACTTCTTTCCACCAATGTTGCATTCATAGACATGTAATTGTCTAATGTAGTTAATTTTGATTATATTTGATTGTAATTGTACTCTCTTTATTGTATAAGAGTTCATTTGTATTTCGTTTGTGAAAATGTCACCTTTCAACGTGACGATTCTCCCTTTTTCGGGGGGGATTTGTAATAAATTGAATATTAGGCCCTCCATTCTATCATTTAAATTCCCTTTCCTAAATCCAATCCCCAGTAACATTACTTTATCGCTTTAAAAACCCATAGCAACAGAACTTCCCATAAAACAGCAAACGTTGCATTTCTACACGTGTTTACGTCTCGAGAAAGGCGTGGGTTCGCATCGCCAGCCCCAAATTCCGCTGACATTTCAAAACAACAGGCACATGTACCTCGCTTCTAGCGCGTAAGGTTGAAAGGTGATATTACACTTCGCTCCGAGCATCTGAAATGAAAGGACGTATGTTATTATCGCTCTAAATAAAACGATTCGACCCGACTGCTTCAAAATTTTAATTCCTTTTAGGCTGAGTCTAGATCCAGCCATGTAAATTTGAGCTAGTTTTCCTTTTCAGGTTGCATTTTAAGAACGATATGTAATGGATATATTACACACACACATATATATATATATATATATATATATATATATACACTAGTACTGATACCCGTCAATAAATGTACTAATACACAAATTATACTCAACAGATCATTTCCGAATCAAATTTCATTCCGAGATATCATAATAATGCGCAGAAACAAATTAATGTGTTAAACAAATTAATAAGCGGCTTCGTGCTTAGTGAGTATCTACAACCAGATTTAAAAAATGTAACTGAGCATGCGCAGAAAGCAATTTTTTTTAAATTGTAAACTACCGTTAATAAAACAGCGCGAAATAAACAATTTCTATCAGGTTTAATCTTATATTTCAAAACATAATTCTCATAAAAATTATAATGGCAAAGAGAGATCTAGAGAGACTCCTCGGAATAATTTATTATTAAAACATGTCAGTGAAAGTTTAATATTAAAACTGAGCATGCGCAGAAACAGTGAGTTTCTAAAGCCAAATTTAAACATGCCACTGGGCATGCGCATAAATCAATTTTTTAATTGTAAATTATCGCTCATTAATAGAAATTGCAGTTACAAAAACCAAATTTGACAAATCTACAGATTACAATCTTTCGTTTAAGACCAAAATGAAGTAAATTGATGCAGTAGTTTTCTCTCACGGACAGCCCGAAAAGTCGGCTTAGCAACTTTATTTATTTATATATATATATATATATATATATATATATATATATATATATATATATATATATATATATATATATATATATATATATATATATATATATATATATATTTATATATATATATATATATATATATATATATATATATATATATATATATATATATATATATATATATATACGTGAAGTTACTTTGCAATTATTTGAAAATCATAAATTTTAAGATTTTTTCATGTATAATGCAAATATGATTTTTTTCTTTTAAATGTATGTACTAATTCCAGTTCATGCAATATTTCTTCATAAATATGTTCTTCTTAGCTATACGTATATCTCATAATAGGAATATATGCTGTTTTTTAATAATGTAGACTATGCATAATCAATAATAAACAAAGTGTTAAAATATTTTTTAATGCACTCGAAACTTTTGTTTTTAAATGGTAGGCAACGACATAAATTTAAAATGAAAAATTAGCTCGTTAGACTAAAGTTAACTTTTGGTAAATGATCATTAATAATAATGCTTCCTCTTGAAGGTTATAAATTAGTTTTGGAAGAAAATTATTATTTTTATAAATTTATATTGAAAACATATAATAATCTTAATTAAGGAAAATATATGGAAAAATAGTTTTCATAAAACACAAAAGAACATATGATATGTGTTTTTTTTGCATTATGGCAAAACTTCATATAATGTATATTTGTTTCTCAAAGCAGTTGATAAAGTTTCTTATTTCCCTCTTTTCAATTTGATAACTAAATCAACATTTTAGAAATCAAAATTTGTAAATCACCAAAACCTGTAAAGAATTTTCTCTGATAGATATCTATATGCTTGATTTAAGGATTTCTGCACTATTTTCTCCAAAAGTGTTTTTAACAAGTATGAGATCATTCGTTTATATAGTGTACCAATATTCAAAATTTAAAGAAATGGTATAGAAAAAAAATTGAAGACTTTTTTGTATTTTATAAAAGAAATATTTTACCATTTTTCATTAACATTTCTTTAATCGGAGCACAAGTTTGTGCTTTGTGTTCATTTTGTAGCACAAGCCTCATCTTTCAAGGCGAACTACTGAATTATTGGGTTCAGTCCTCTGTAAGGAGATAAATCACGTTGAGATGAAGGCATTCATTGGACATGACATGTAGGGAAAGGTATGTAAGGTAGTGAATTTCTTCTGAGAGAATTTTATTTACTGGTTGCGAATATTAACGTACTGAAAATCAATTTTAAGTCTCTAAAATGATGTTCATTATCATATAGTTAAATCTTCTGGCATTTGATAAATGTTTTCTGGCAGTTTTAGGTGTATTTCCGAAGTGATGTATTATCGGAAATTTAAATAACGTAATAAAATGGAGGAGAAAAGACAAAAGAAGTCAGAAAAATGTTTAAATGTGACGCTCGAGTGTCTTGAAGAAATCGTAGATGTTTCAAACAAGGTGATTTATCAAAAAGAGCAATTTGCCTAACGTGTGTGGGTGGAATGTCTGTCATGCAACACTAGAAGAAAAAAAATTGCTGTGAAGATGATTGAAAAACTTATGGATAAATGAACTGCAAGTTTTATGTGGCAAGTAATGTATTTTTTTACACATGCACATCTTTTACTGAATTAAAAAAATTTCTTAAAGAACAATTTTAGAGAACGATCATGACAAATGATAGTTCTGAAAATGTATTTCACTTTGGCACATACATGTTTTTTACACATGTTTATGACTTCTAACGCGCTTTAAAGTTTATGCTCTTTAAGTATTTTATAGGATTTTTTTTTAAATTCATGTTTACGGGAGATTAGTTTCCTCTCTCTCTTCTCTCTCTCTCTCTCTCTCTTACTCTTCATCACATTTCATTTTATTATTAATAAAAAACCTTCCTAGGATGAAGCATGTGCAGCCTATTTATGGTACACATGAATTTTTAAAGTATTATTATGGATCTAAATTGACCCAATTTTGGAGAAAGAATTTCCAAATACTTCGATTCTTTTTGCTGTTTTTACTCATAGTATAAAGTGAAATAATTAAAAAGAAATTGTAGATGATAAAATAAATATTTATAGACAAATAACTGTGAATTAACAAGGCGGAGGAGTGGGGGAGGGTCAGTGATTGTAGGACATTAATTTTAGCATTTTATTTACACTACAACAGCGGTCGATGAACGAAAGTTCTTCTATAATTGAATCTGCTGGATAAAGTCTCGTGTTTAGCATGTGATTGAAGCTGTTCGGAATATATTTTAACATGTAGGCCTGGTCTGTATAGCCTTCATGATGCAAAATATGACCTTAGCATCATCAAAGTAGCCGATCAATCAATCAATCCGGCATGATTGATAGAAGACGGTCCATAGCTGTCTCTGAGTATAAGGTGTTATGAGAGGGAGTGCGTTATGAAGGTGTAACTTATGTCTACAAATCTAGCGTCTGGGGACAAAGAGATGAAATCAAAACGGATATGCTCCGTAGAAGGCCTCAAGTGATTGGCTAACAGATGGCAGTGAGCTCACTCTCTGGTTTGCTGTTATAAAAGGTACTCTAGGATCTAAGATTCGGATGAAAGTCAAAGAGAGTGCATTTGGTAGTTGTCTCTTTTGGTAGTAATTGGTTGAGAAAAAAAAAATTCTTAATCCTATTAAAGCATTCATATGTTGACGAGATCATGATATGCTTTGTGTAGAAAATTGGGAAGCTAAATTGGTCTCATGATATGATCATGATATGCTTTGTGCAGACAATTGGGAAACTAAGTTGGTCTCTAAATTGCACTTAAAATTAGAGTTCAGAAAGAATAAAGAAACCTATATTGTGTGTTCAAGATGATGCTTACATAGAAAATTAAAGCATGATAAAACTAGTTTTAAATCAATAAACTTTTTTTTTTTACATTACAATCAAGAAAAGTGAGAAAGATGCTTGATTTTTGTAGAAAACTGAGCAGATCTAGTTCGCCTGTGTCTTTCTAAAAACCTAGAATCATCGTTTCGTTATACAGCAACTACTTCGTTCGGAAGACTTTTGAATCAGTCAGAATAGCTTCCAGTACAGATCTTGGTTGTTTCAGATAAGGGTTGAATGTCTAGAGGTCTAGACCATACCTATTATTGATATAATTGCTGTATTGGGGCCCTCTACACATTTTTCTGTGATTCATTGGGAAGTCTTTCAATGTTTTAAATGTTTGTCTAAGAAGCGAAGGAATAAGTAGGAGTAGCATAAATTTCAATAGCCAGAGTTTTTACCGTTTATCAATGCTATATTTCCATTGTGGGAAAAAAGATTTACATTTTGAGTTCATTTGGTAGTAATCTCTTTTATGAATAGAGATAAAATACCTTACTTGGTACACAGGGACGAGGTTTTGAGGGTATAACAGAGGTAAAAGACCCTATCGAAACTCAAAAGTTCCATGAACTAACCCTATTGTATTTATAAAAATCGGACCTGGGTGGGGAAGGGTATCCATCTTCACCTTGAAAGTTTTTTCTGTTTGCGTTACGGATTTTATAATTCAATATTTATTTTTTAAAGACAGAAAAGTCAGTTACACTCTCTGTTTCTGAATTTAAGAAAGTGTTTTTCTACCCTAAAATATTTCTGAAGCTCTTATTTATACGCAGGAACGTTAACGTGAGTGAAAAAATAAAGTCAATTTGAACTAATGTGAATTTAAAAATATTGTGCCATGACTTGGCGGTGGACATGCCAGTACATCTGTCTGGAAAGTTTCCAGACATATTACTTTAAAGTATCCGGGTTAAAATCCTGGGCAGACAAGTTGCTTTGCAAGTTTAGGACATACATATATTTTTTTTTTAACTTTGTGCATGAATTATAATCGAATCTCCATATTTTCAGAAAATTTTAAAACTTTGAATATGTAGGAAAGGACTCTATGGATATAATACAAGAACTTGTAAAAAACTGGGCATTGCCATATTATTGTTAACTCATTAGTTGAAGATAATTACTGCTGTCATAAAATTCTCGCCTTTATAGAACTACGTAATATGCAAATAATAGGCTATAATTAGATGGCTGTATCTAATTAGATTCCATTATTTTCACATCATCCACCCGTATTATTACATAAGATAAGTTAACTGTCAACATGTACATCCATGGTTCAAAATATCTCATTACAGATTTCTCTGAAATGTTGATGATTTAATATTGATTTTGAAGTTTGGGGAAAGGAATTGTCCGTCATTTGTTTATACTTGCGGTAAACTTAGCTATTTATAGATTTCATGAAAATTAGTTCAGAAATGATTAATTATTAGCTATCACTTTAGAGATATGTTACAAATTTATCGCGAACACCTAATGTTCGTTAAATTATGTTTTAATTTCTCTTTTGTTAAATTAGTTTTAATAATAGGAATTTCAAATATACCATAACTGAACTATCTACAACTCCGAACTGTGTTAGTATGTTGAAAAATAGCTTATTTCAAGAGTTGTCACAAAAAGCATATTTTCTGAGATGTCATTAACTAAACTGAAAATGAAACAGCGATTATTCTCAGACTTAATTTAGAGAATGGGATATTGTGCAAAACGCAAGTAAATGATGTAACATGAACTCAAGAATTGCACTATTAATCCAATACTCGATGAATATGCTATCAACAATAATTCAGAAACGATCAAGGCAGTACGTAAGAAAATTTCCAATGTTGTAAAATTCAACCTTTTTTAATAGATAAAACTGAGCTGAGATAAAACATGAAAAAAAGACAACATGATGTCAAATTGTTTTCTATATTTCTGATATTCAACGGCATCTTTTGTCTCAATCTATATATTAAAATATCTGCATAATTTAAATTTTTATTGGAAAGAAAATGTCTGATGACCCGTACTGTAGCAGGATTGTTTGCCAATGCGGGGCTCTTGTCATGAAGACATTCGCACATAATCCGTGAGAATCGCTGTTTGCTTTCAATTGATTCACCGTATAGGGTAACCAGCACCACACCGTAGTGCTACCTCAATTTTGACCAACCACCCCCCAGAGGAGCAATTTGGAGTGATCGTACCTTCTCCCACCCTTCTCTGACCTCACAAAAGGACTTTCTGGTCTATAGATTTAACTTGCTCGTATCATATAAACGAAAGTATTTAATGTCGTTACGATTCGAACCAAGAACCTCCTGATTCAAGCCCATCGCGCTACTACTAGGCTACCTCGGGACCCCTGTAGAAGGATTTATTATTATTATTCTTTTAATCAACCCTTGAATGCATTCGTATCGAAAATAAAGAGAAAGATTAAAGCGAAACAAATGTTTTGATTACAGTTGAGCTAGAACTAATTAAAGTAATCTAATTACAATTGCCTCGAAAATTTATCAAAATGTACCTCCTTTGCTATGCATTTAAAGCGTGAAATATAATCTAAATAGAGAAGTATAAAATTCTTAATGCCTCGAGCACACATTCCGAAAGTCATTTTGAGAAGTATCTTGAAGCATGAAACAATTAATGTAGTGGATCAATTTAATAGTCATCTGATGCTTCTTAATTGGAAAAGTGGGGAAATAAAGTTTGTGCCTACATTGCCTTTTAAGACGATAACATTGTCTCAAATGAGAGTGATTTATTCTGTGCATTAATCACATTACGTCCGGAAAGGGAAATTAAAAGAAGTAACCTTTCGGGAGAAATAATATTCTATATGTGTCGTAAAATAAGAGACAAGATAAAAGGATGTCTAGCTGAGGTAGAAAGCTTTATAAAATTTAAGAAAAAAATGTTCAGTATCACGACAGCTTTTGATCTGAACACACTGAACATGGCTTTGAATATATTTTCCTTCAGGTGAAATCAGAAAACAAGAAATTATTAGTTGCGAGTGATTCATTGGTACATATAGAAGAATAGAAAATTTTGCCGTCTTTAACTACCTTGCTTGTTTTTAATTCTGTAAATTTTAAAATTTGTTTTTAGAAAAATAAATATTCCTGTATTTTTCTGTCATTTTGTTTACATCAAAAACTTACAGTTCCATACCCTCGATCAATAGAGTATTAAAATCGAAACTATAATTCATTAAGCCAGATGACACATATACTAATCTCCACACTCCATAGGACACAATTTTTTTGTAAACTACATTCTAGTAGCTTCTGAGTAACAGTGATACAACGTCAAATGCTTTAGCCCAGGAGTTCCCAACCTGTGAGTCGAAGTGTTTTCTGTGGGGTCACCATGGATTTATTCCATTAAAATAATTTTTAGCGAATCCCACTGAAAACATGTGTTAATATTTATTTACCATATAACTGTAGGGCAGTGAGGTTTTTTTAACCTTTACCTTACGGGATGAAATAGTGAGTATCCCAAGAATGCAGGCCCCAAAAAGAGCGGGCACGCATGCATACATACATACATACATACATACATACATACTAACTTTAATGAATATAATAATGAGAGGAAATAGGGGAGGTCACGGGACCAAATATAATGGTACCAAATATAATGGTTTAAGCGGCACCAAATATAATAGTTTAGTTGGTGGAGGAGATAGAGTAAGGAACTGGTCATAGGACCAAATATAATGGACTTACTCGTGCTCGTAAAAAAATGGTTATGGTCAGGGTTGTCAATTTTGAGTGTATAGCCAATAGAGATAATCAATTAAGCACTACCTGTTTGCTTGACCAATAAATATCGTACTCTTGCGTTGTGTATTTTTTTAAAAATATAATATAAATCATCTGATTGAATAATAAAGGATAGGTTTATTGTAATCGACCATATGTACATTTACAATAGCAATTTTACCCACTCAAGCGTAACAGTTCGTTTGTTTCCTATCAAGTTAAAAGCGGTGAAATTATAATTCTGACATACCTCGGTATGTAAAAGAAACTTTAATAAAGTTTGACGAATTCTACTCATTTACCTTTTTAGGACCTGAATTAAATATCAATTGATCTATTTATTTTTAATGGCTTGAAGAGTGCAACTAAAAACATACATGAAGGGGATTGATATTGTGAGATTTCCCCTCCTCATGGCCCAGAAAATTATTAACCTCGGCTTGAAACAGAGTAAGCCAGCGGCGGACTGCGGAAAGAATAGGTTTCCCCCTGCCGAGGGTGACTTACAAAAGGAGTCAACTTCGACTCGCAAGCGAGGAGCGACTTGACAATAGCGAGGCGCCCCGATGTCTACAGCGAAGACACTATAACACAAAAGACTAACAAAGGCAGACCATCCCCCTGATGAGACGACCTAATGACCCAACGTGTGCTGCCGATATAAAGAACAAATATAGTTTTGCACACGGTTCAAGGCCAAGGACCTATCAGAGCCCCAGATCAAAGAGCGGGGATGTTACAGATCCCGCCAGGGGAAAAAGTGTTAAAAACGGATGCCGGAGATTTTTTTGAGAGAGAGACGAGTTTCGAAGCCTGAGTTTAGGAGTGATAGCTGATCTCCTAGCTCCAGTCACTTTGAGTGACTTCGACATTTTTGGAGGCTCAGCCCCCCTGTGTGAAGAAGACCTTTTTCTCGCTGAGAAGGGTTATTTGGAGATCAAAACTTGATCTTTAGTATTTCCGAAGCAGCTAGCTTCTTTGGTGAGAACGTGGGACGAACCGTCCACTACTCTGATAATTAGACCACACAGCGTCTGGAGTTCGAGTTCGCCTCATTCCAGCCTGTTCCGACGAGTGGAATCCATTCCCAGCAACTGAGACTTCTACAATTAGAGTTTTATTGCCTGAAGGCCCGATCTACGATCCGTAGCGGCAGATCAGCCAGCCAGCTGAACGGACAATCTTTAGCGTGCATCGCAGACTTCAAAGAACATTATTAATGTAAAATGTATGTTCCAGAACACGACCTAATTGTGAAGTATTTAATCCAGACTCTCTAATAAATTGATATTCAGTGTAAAAAGTTCTTATTAGTAAGCTGTTTATCACTAAACATAACCGGTGTGACGCTACCTAGCGTGTCGGCTTTGACACCAAGCACGGAATATGTTACAATATGCATAAAAATGATTTGACTGATTCTTCTTGTCTTTTAAAGAGCTGAAAAAAATTCAAGATTAAAATTAGCTTTCTTACCTTTCCAGTTTTGCAACTCTAATTGGACTAGCGTTTATACTGACATATACTGAATATAATGAATATTTATTTCTAGTAGCTCGAGTATAATTAACAACATACATGAAGGGGATTGATATGCATAAAAATGATTTGATCGATTCTCCTTGTCTTAAAAGAGCTGAAAAAAATCAAGATAAAAATTAGCTTTCTTACCTTTCCAGTTTAGCAACTTTAATTGGACTAGCATTTATACTGAAATATACTGAATACACTGAATATTTATTTCTAGTAGCTCGAAGAGTATAATTAACAACATACATGAAGGGGATTGATATGCATAAAAATGATTTCATCGATTCTTTTTGTCTTAAAAGAGCTGAAAAAATTCGAGATTAAAATTTCTTACCTTTCAAATTTAACAACTTTAATTGGACTAGAGTTTATACTCAAATATCCTGAAAATGAAAAGAAAAATTATTATGACTATTCGGAGGAAGGTTCTTGAAACTTCCTTTTTACCTACTCCAGCAACCAGACAGTTAGGGTTGTACAAAGAAACGGAACTGAACTCTGTTTGAAATACTAATACAATACCTAGTATGTCCGATACGCTATTTTTAACTTTCTTCTTCTAAAACTCGTTTGTTTTAAAGAGTGGGGAAGAAATATCAAACGACTTAGTAAAATTAGATTACGTGCATTTCTTTAATTAATTCTCTGCAGCCAGGAAAATATCTACATTGTACTAACTGTAATAGGCAAAATAAATCAATTTAAGAAAATTATTCTCCAATAAGCCGTGTTATTTATAGCAAGGGAATAAACTATATTAGAATGTAGTATAAAAAAATTTCGAAAAACGTGTTTCGTCCTTGAATACCCAAGCTTGACGAATCAATAGAGGTAACCAAGCGAGGGAATGATAAGAAGACATAAGATCAACAATAAAGTGTACAATTAGCAAGAAAGTTATTGTGTACAGGCTACTACTCTATGACAGTCTTTTGAAATAAGTAGAAAAAAATGCCTTTATTGAGTAATAGAATATGTTTAAATATTTATTTAACTTGTAATACAAGGAAAACTCTTCCTCCTTTACCTTATTTATTTTTCTTAAGATTCTTAAAAAATATTTAACATTAAGTACTAGGTATTTGAGAGTCCTCGTTTTTATGTGAGTATGCTTGAACTAAAATTATTTGATATATATAACTCAGAAAATAAATACCACTTATAAGGTAATATTTCACATAAGAGTCAAATATAATTCTACAAGTATAAGTTTTGATAAAATATTAAATACAGTAGAGTCCCGATAATCCGAACTTCGGTAATCCGAAAGTCCGCTTAATCCGAAACCAAAAATCAAAAAGAACTAAGTTTACAATAAAACGACAGTGATACTAAGTAATATAAAGTATATTTCTGAAAATTACAAGAAAATTCAAAATTATATAATGTACTGAACAAATTATTACTGAGCTACATTGGTTTGAAAACAATCTGTTAAATTTTTTTGTCGAAGAAAAGGAAACCTCTCGCTTGAAGCCAAATTACGACAGCGCGTTAGAAAAACGGTGTCCGCTGGGGCCGCGGCGGAGTGTTGCTCTACGTAGCGTAGCGCTACATCAAATACAGCCACCTCGTCTAGGTGGGATACCCTCTGCTCCCTGTCACCGTCTGCTTTACCTTCACTCTCGTATGAGACGTTGACAGGTTCTTTCAAAACCTTTTCAACAATTTGCTGATCGTCTAAAATCTTTCACTCTACTGTACTGTACAAGGCAGCGTTCCGCTCTCTTATCACCCATTTCGTCCCGAGATTTGGTAATGTTTAGATCAGTGGTTCCCAACCAGTAGAAGACTGCGGATCACTAAGCCAGAAATTAGACCATATGCGGACCACCACACCCCACTGACTTTGGGGGGGGGGAACCTTCCGTGGGGGGGGTTATAGAATATCCCTCAGACAAAAGAAAAACAGGATTAACGTCATCACATTCTAACGTATCATATTCTAATAACAAAATAATTATGTTAAACTTTTAAGAAATTTTAATTCAACACCTGATAGTCATTGGATATATTCGGCCCATCTAGTCAATGAATATTGCTTTCAAAATCCCTATTTATTTGGAAACGTTTTTATATAATGGTGCCGGACCACTCCCAAGGCTCTAGCGGACCACCGGTTAGGAACCACTGGTTTAGACAGACCTTATAAAATAAACTGTGTAATCACACGTAATATGTAATATTTATGTGATCACATGCTATCATGTCATTTAAGTTTATTTTAAGAATGATTTCGCTTAATCCGAAAAATTCGTTAATCCAGAAAGGGGCTGGTCCCAATCATTTCGGATTATCGGGACTCTACTGTACTGCAAGAAATAAGAATTTTATTTGACAGATTGCTCGGGAAAATTTTCGCGACTTTCAATGATTAGCATTTATTGCAGCTGAAACTTAAATTATCCTACTCAACTACTCCTCCCCGTAATTTTTTTGTAGCGATCAATGATTGAGTAAATTATATGGAGCTAAAATATCATTTCTATACATTTTTTTATGTTTAAATAAAGGTTTATAAAACATTAAAATTTATATGACATTTTAGAAAACATACACAGCGAGAAAAATCAATACATTAATCTTACTTTACATAAAACTGATAAATACTTGAGTACGGTATAATCAGTGGTATCTTATTTTTGATCATTTTTATATTTACGTCTTAGTTTCACGAATGAAATATGTTTTAAACATTTTAATGTATATACATACATACACACACACACACACACACACACACATACATATATATATATATATATATATATATATATATATATATATATATATACAGTAGAACCCCGATTTTACGTTGTCCGTTTCGTACGTTATCCCGCTTCCTACGTCATTTTCTGCTGGTCCGTGAAAATTGCCTATACCGATAATGTTAAAATATCCCGGATTTTACGTTACCCCTTTCCAGAAAATCCCGCTTAATAAGTTTTTTCCAAAGACAAGATCAAAATCATTTTTCCTCTATAAGGCTCACACAAACTTTTTCGAGTTCTTTCTTTCAAGAAAAACTTGTTTCTTACCAGTTTGAAGCGTTCTGGCATTCTTTCAGTTCCGTCTTACTGTCCTTTTGTGTGTGTGTGGTAGGCAGGAGGGGTTTCCCCCAGTGTTAAAATCAGAAGGGTGGGGGAAGATCAAAAGGACGGACACCCGCAAGTGGAGAAGAATCACCGCAATGCTTTTTGATTCTTCGATCACTCTATGTCTACAAAAGAGAAAGAGGTGATGGATCCCTCTTGGTTAGATTGTCCAATGTACGCACTTCACATGGAAAGCGGGGGGGGGAACTATGACCAGACCATGCAATCCACTAAATGTAGAACTGGTTTCAGCTGGCCTGTAAAAGTTCGTTTGAGCACCGTAACCATTTTTCTCATTGTCGAGCGTTCTTAACCTGAAGGAAGGATGTTTAAACGAAAATGTTTCTTACTAGCCAAAAAGGCCGAAATCGTCGAAAAAGCTAAAGAATTTCATGGCACTAAAATTGATCTTGCTAAATCTTTAGGTATTGCATATTCAACTTTGCAAACGATTTTAAAGCAAGAAGCTTCAGTAGAGTTAAGTGCTGAAAAATTCGGAAAATCTGCAAAGAAACGAGAAACTCTTAAGACATCTCCGTATGATGATTTGGAAAAAAATTAATGGAATGGTACAAGGAAGCCCGGGCATCAAAAATTCCAATAAACGGATCCATCGTTAAAGAAAATGCACTTGAAATTGCTGAAAGGCTTTAACTCCAAGGCTTCTCTGCATCGAATGGCTGGATCGACAGATTTTAAAAAAGGAACAATTTATGTTTAAAATCTATCTGTGGAGAATCCGATGGTGTGGATATTGCAACTGTGGAAAGAGAACACTTTGTCAAATTTAGTAAAGGAGTACAATCTAAGAGACGTATTCAACGCCGACGAGACGGGACTATTTTTCAACTTGTTACCCGGCAAAACATTAACGGTCAAAGGTGAAAATTGCCACGGGGGAAAGCTTTCAAAAATGCGCTTAACTGTTTTATTATGTACTAATGCCGACGGAAGTGAGAAATTAACGCCTCTTGTGATGGGTAGAGCAAAGAAACCACGGTGCTTTAAAAATGTGAAAAGTTTACCCACGGATTACGCTTCGAATAAAAAGGCATGGATGACTCAATAGCTGTTTGAAGATTTTCTTCGAAAACTGGATAATATGCGACTACAGAAGCGGAAAAATCATTATTTTTATTCATCACTGCGCCTCTCATTTGGATCTTAAATTGAAAAATGTGCCAGTGGAATTTTTTCCAGCAAACCGCTCCAGTCAACTTCAACCTTTGTATCTAGGAATTATCCGATCACTTAAATCACATTACAGAAAACAACTGGCTAGGAAATCACTTCTTTTTATTAGTTCCGGTGACCTGCATGATGCTTCTACAGCAGGGGTTTCCAACTTACAAGTGTCCAAGGGCCGCAATCGAAAACACCTGTCTAGTAGCGGGCCGCAATTTAACCAGGACCATACCCAGGACATTTTTTCTTGAGGGAGGGGGATTTTAAGGATTTGTGTTTAGTATGTACTGTGAAATTTTTAATAATTCGAGGATGAACCTCCAACAACGACCTTGATTATAACTGGACAACTTTCGTTAAATTACACAGACACACACACAAAAAAAGTTAAATAAGAAGTGGGGGGGGTATGAAATAGAACATGAAAGGACACCCTACTTTTCATGGAATTCGAAGGAAAATCAGTCTTTTTTGTAAATGAACAGCATTTGAAAACAATAAAGACTTTTACAAAAACATTTTTCGTTAACTAAGAATATATAAATTGATGCTGTAAATTATTTTTCTAGAAGTCTTCGAGGGCCGCAAAAAAGGCACCCCGGGCCGCATGCGGCCCTCGGGCCGCCAGTTGGAAACCCCTGTTCTACAGCAAAGATAAATGTTCTGGAAGCTCTGAATTTGATTTCTGCAGCGCGGGACAGTGTCGACAAAAAATGCGTTACCAATGTGTTTAATAAAGCAGGTTTCTCGAAATCCAACAATGAAATTAGCCCTTCACCTTCAGATTATAATGAAACGGAAGAAGAAGATTGCTTGGCTGAAGGTGAAAATCTTCCGGAAGGCGATGACGCGTATATCGCCTGCGACGCACATCTCATCACTTCACAAATTCCTTCGATATCTAATTTAATGCCCGCTTCCGATGATAGTGGTGATGAAGATGAAGATGAAGAAGAAATAACGGAGGTTGTAGTACTCACAGCTGATCAAGCAATTCAAAGCATAAAAACTCTGAAACAATTTTTAGTTTCGAATGTAAACCAATAAGGAAATTTGTAAAAAATTGTTAGTATAAAACGTGCTGTAGTTGAAATTGTATCTAAAAGCAAAAAACAAGTAAAGATTACACATTTTTTCCGATAGTTCATCCGGTAAGTGTCAATTTTTGAACAATATGCTCAGATTTTTTTATCCCGATTTTACGTTTTCCCGTTTCGTACGTTTTTTACCGCTGGTCCCATGAAAAACGTAAAATTGGGGTTCCACTGTATATATATATATATATATATATATATATATGTGTGTGTGTGTGTGGGGGGGGGGGGTTTGGGGGGAATAATCACAAACAGTGTTAACATATGTAACATTTGTTTAAAAAGGGACATTATTTACAGGGGGAACTAACGTCTAAAAGGGGGAAAAAACAAGCAGTGCGTCACACACACGTGCGCGCTCGTCGGAAGCAAAACATCGTCTATCTCTTCTGTTCTTCGCGGCGCCCGCTAGGTGGCGCTCACTGGTGCTTACAGGGGCGCACTCCATGTAAGAGTGGCATGCATGGGGCTGTATGGATGGCATCCCACATATATATATATATATAAATATATACACATATATATATATATATATATATATATATATATATATATATATATATATATATATATATATATATATATATATATATACACAGGGTGATCCAAAATTCGCAGAAAAAGTAAAAATTCATTAATTCGAAAAGTATATACTGTAGCATATAAATACTACACTGGCAATTTGTTTAAAAAAATTCCATGCTTCTCTGTGCGTTTCTGGGAAAACCGCTTCTTGTCTGTATTTTCTGAGGAAGTCTGCCAATAATGAACACCAGTGGTCCACAATTCTGCAGAATTCCTAGGTGGTAGATCTCTGCTTTGAAAGGGAAAATTGCATAGATCCTCTGATATACTTCATGACTTTGAGATCTTAATGACAAAGGGCCTATTTTATGTTCCCTGTTCCGTCCAGCATCAGAAATGATCCTCAATAGGCGGCAGCACTGGCCTAGTAATTCTTTTAATTTTGTAACGGTTTGTGGCAGAATCTACTTTTTGCTAGAAATCTATTGTACGTGTAGCAAGCAGAGGGTCAAAAACGGCTTCTCCTCAGTTATACTGTTTTTGAGGTATTCTCTGAAGTGAAAGGTTTGGATGACGTTTGGGGGACGAAAAATATTCTTCGTCATTGATCTGTAAGTCAAATAATATTTTATATTCTTTATGCTTATTGGGTTTTTCATTTCCCCAACGTTGATCCATGCCATATATTCAATTAAATTATGCAATTGTATTCTATCAATTGTGCAAGTGTATTCTATTAATTGTGCAAATGTATTCTATTAATTGTGCAAATGTATTCTATCAATTGTGCTTATGAAATTATTTTTTTTAAATTCTAAATAAATCTTAAAACCTTACAGTCCATTAAATACATAAATCTCAACATTCCCAAACTCGGATGAGTTCTCTTCAAACCACAATTTGGCAGCTGTGGATTTGTGGGAAGGCTCATTGTCTTGTTGGAAGATTCTAAAACCTTCAGAGTGAACGCATGACATGTGAAACGCATAAATGGGTGTAACACACCTGAAAAGTACGTTAACATAACGTTCACTTGTAAGAGAGGTTTGTAGAAGTATGAGGGGTCCTAATTCGTACCAGCCCAACACACCTCATACCAGTACTGGGCCGACACCAGCTGTATGGTAACTTGTTGACCAGCTAAGTTCATTGATTCACGAGTCTGCCTGAATCATTTGGAAACGAGTCTCGTTTGACCAGACCAAGGTACTCGTTTCCAGGCTTCCAGTGACCAGTGGAGGTGTTTCTGAGCCCAGACGAGGCTGTTCTTGGAGGTGCTGTTGTCAGTTTACCGGGTCCATTTTGGCCGGCGCATTTTCTCTCATTGGACAGTGGGCCGCCTTTCTCTTAGCAGTTCCTGCCCCAACTGGTCCCTTATTTCACTGCTCATGTTCACAGTCTACCAAGTACCTCCCCACCGTAATTTTCGTTAGAAATACAACTTTGACCATGATCTGAAAGTTTTATTGTGGGCCATAAAATAATGTCAACATCTATCTTGCAATATTTATAGTCTTTTGATCGCTATCAATGGCCACATACACAAATTTTCTTTTACGCCACCTTAGTTGAAGTCATTATTTATTTTTTTGCCTCTGAGGTTGTTATAAGAGTTTTATTATTGACCGTCTCTCGACCACACACAGCGGTGAATTATGACATTCAGCGCTTCTACATACTTACTGTTCAAAAAGCCTTATATCTACCACAAATGTCTGTCGCTATATATACGCTGCTTGTGGACGAAACTATTGACAAGAAAGTGTTTGTTGCTACGCATTCTGAAAGGAATCGTCTATTCTGGCACTTCAGTGCACATTCTATATGATGAATAAGAAATTGTATACATAAATATCAAAGATCATCTTGAAATTAAAGCCCAATTAAAGAAAAATAGAAATAACAAGTTTTTATTTATTTATTTTTATAGAATGTGATTAAAAATATTTTACATTAAGTAGAGGTATAAAATTAAAATTTAAAGATTAAGAAGAATATTTAATAAATATTAAGTGAAAAATATTCTTTAAATTTTGATAACGATAAAGAAATCAATATAGACAAGGATTAATTTTATGAAACCATTAAATATTGTAAAGTTAATATATATATATATATATATATATATATATATATATATATTATAGAATCAGAAAAATGAATTTTTTAAATAAAGTTAAATGACATTTTTTAAACTAATGTGATTAAATTATAAATGGATGAAACTACGAAGGGAGAATTATCTTTAGAAACCATGGAAAAACAATTTTTTTAAATTTATTTAGGGATTCAAATTATTTCATTTTGTTAAAAAAATTATGACGTACGGGAAAACAATAAGTTGTCAAATTTTTGCTAATTTACCCAAATTTACCCCAAAAGTTTTTGTGGAATCGGTTTACTTTCGTTAATTTACATTTTATTTCTGGTTGAAAATTTGGGAACTAGATTTTTTAGAAATAGAGTTCATCAGAATATTTAAATTTCAAATTTAAACATCAAAATAAAATCTAACTCTAGACGAAAAGAAGTCTATTTTAAAACATAGAAAATCCTTCTACGAGGAAAAAAAGAAAAGAAGAATAAGAAAAAACTCAGGCTCTTTGCATTTTATGAATTGTCTGTTATTAGGGAGTTATAAAATATATGAAGTGATCCTTGTTTTATAGGGAGATTTTTCGTGATGAATAATTGTTGCTGACATTTTTATTCATCCGCAGTAATCGTGTATATATATATATATATATATATATATATATATATATATATATATATATATATATCTATATATATATATATATATATATATGCTTTATTTTGTGAAGGAGACATTTGTTGCTCAATGCGATTTGGCAGCGCGAAAACCTAATTTACCGCATAGAGATAAATGGTAATATGATGATGTGTACCAAGGGAATAATTATCCTTATTATGGAGTGTATGTTCATAAATGAAGTATAATTTACTACTGTGGTTGATAAAATTGAGAATTATATTACCTCCTCTAATTTATTACATATAGAAAATGATAGTTTATGGTCTTGAAGATGAGATTATTTAGCTCTTATGTAACTAATCACAGAGAGGTAGTAAAAGAAAATTTCATGTACGTTGCTAGAAAAATATTTTTGAAGTTATCCGCATTACTATCTTAAGATAAATGTAATTACTTACTTTCCATTTCTTTCACTTCAATGTAGTACATTTACATATTTATTCGTTGAAATGTATTATAAGATTATCCAAATGTTAGAGTGTTTTAGATAGCGATGTATATGAATATATATTTGGTGCCGTACGTTTTCCTTTATTTTTTGTCCAGCAAAACGGGGAACTATTTAAAAAATACTTACACCATTGCTTGTTGTTTTAAATGTTTATTAAAGAATTTTTCACCTTTTGTGTGGTGAATGACGAAATCTAAAAGATCTTTTAAGTTAAAAATCTTTAGTTTGTGGATTCGCTATAAAGTGTACAACCATTTTAGATTTTTAAAACAAAGGGCAGCGGTGGCCCCGTTGGCAAAGGCAGCGGGCCAGTGATCTGAACATTACTGGTTCGTCTGCCCGTCGCTGACAAATCCACAGCCGTGTTCACTAATGGTGGCCGGTGTATGTAAAATCTGTCATGGCTGCAATGTCCTCCAAGTTCTCAAATTCACCTCTGGAGGTGCGGGGTCAAGTTCTCCGGTCTTGTCACTTGACTCGGTTCTAAATTACGGGACCGCCTTCTAGGGGATAATGCTGGCCACCTGTACGGTGCACCCTTAAATGAATGGCCAGCAGTCTCACCATTTATATGAGAACTAATGGTATGATAGCCAATCTTCTGGGCATTTGTCATAAAGAAAAAATAATTTTAGAAAGCGTACACCGGAGACTGAACTTTACGCATATTTTAGTGTAACTTATTTGTTCTAACTTGTGTTCAAATAGAACACTAAACGAAAATGACGCTATTTTGAATTATTTTATTGCAAGAATCATTTTATATATATTAAATCTACATACCAGGAAAGCTTAAGATCAATAATAAGTAAATTATATGTACTGAACAAGATATAACTAATTTGCAACAGACATAACCCTTTGGGATAGGCTATATGAAAATACAACTGAAATTTGGAAAAAATATTGTATAAAGTGTCAGTTGCACTTACTTAGTTATTTTATACCCCCCCCCCCCCCAGAAGAAAAAAAATTCTACTGTTTTTATTTTTACAGGGGGAGGTGGGATACCGTTTGTCCCACCATGCAAAATAGACATTCCCTATACCATAGTGGATATTACAATAGTTTTGCAGTATACAATATAAACCAATGAAGATAAGATATATACAATAAAATACCGTCATCAACTGGAATTTCTAGCTAGACCACCCACATTGTCGTACAATCGCTTTTCTTGGAAGCAATTTCTTTAGGTACTTTTCGTACAAATCCTTTGCCCTGTGAGGACAAAGGCTCCTAAGAGAACTCTGTTGTCCACCAACTATTTCTATATCTTAGTATGAGTGACAGCCTCTAAATAAAGGTGCCTGATACTAAAATGGCTGAAAAACTAACCAAAATTAACGGGAAAAAATATAACAATTAATTCAAAACAACGGAAAATTGCAGTGCTGCCATCTATCGGTGAAAATCTCAAGTGTGTGGTGGCACACTTTCGCACCACGTAATTCAAGTGGAAAAATAAACACTAAAAAATATAAATAATATATTTTTTGCTTAGAAAACAAGTTTAAACACTGAAAAATGTAATTAATAACATTTTACATTTATAAATATTTTCAAAATCCTTCAAACAACGAACAGTGCTAAATACACTTTTTTTTTATTTAGCCAATTTTCATGAAAAAATGAAGAACCTTGTTATGTTCCATCATTTACAACCTAAAACTATAAGTAAAAACCAATTGTATTTTATATTTGAAATACAGCTCAAGTGAACAGAATTTAAGATTTTTTTTAAAATTAGGTGGATTCTTTTTAACCCACCAAATATATTTTGGGGGAAACGGTTTAACGGAAACGGTTTAATATTTTGATTCTCGATACGACTCACAAAATTTTGATTCTCGATACACCTTAGCTGTTTTAAGGTCAAAGGAAAACGTATTATCTGTGAGCACCACTGCCCAATTTAGCTGAAAAGTCGTATCGTTATGTCAGTCCCCGCATTAAAGTCGATATAAAATATAAAAAAATACGTTGTATTAATAGTTCCTGCTATTGATATTTTTTAAGTAAAGTAAAGAATAAAGTTATAAGTTATTTGAGAGCAGACACTACAATCTACCAGTTGTATTGCACTTTCGGATTTTTGATTCTTGTGCCGCAAAGAAAATTTTACTTTGTAAACTCTTTCGAAAAAATTTTAAAATCATATTTTTATATACTCTGATATGAAAAAGTATGTAAATATAAAAATAAGTGATGCACGTTATGAATAGGGGTGCTTGGAAGTAATATGAAAGTTTTACATACTTCTGCTTAGAAATTGTCACACAATGCCAATTTCTTTTTGTGATATAAATATCTACTCGAATTTATGACATATAATAATATCCTGGATGAGATAAGATTTTTTATTGTTGTATATGACGCAAAATGTTACATTTACTAATAGAAATCAGCTAAAAATATAATGGCCTACTAGAGTGCAAAGGATATCTACTTCTGTAACTATCTTGTTGATCATATCAAGTATCTAGGAAAAGTAGCGAGAAAAGCGCTTGCAGTAAAAAGAATATTTCTTCATTTAATTTGTAAATATCAGGATATTCTTGTCCACTGAATTTATTATAGAACCTCTACTTCCTTGGAGGTCTTGTTGTACGTATCAAGGTTCTATGAGTAGCAACTCGGAAAGCTCAGGGCTCTTGTTCACTAAGCATGTAATTGCGTACCCATTTCATAAATTCACTTCAGAATATTGTCAAGATTTTCATTTTTGGAACAAGCATTACATTTTTAAGGTACTTCAGTAGAAAATAAAATAGTTAACAATGTATAAAATAATAAATTGCTAACACTCACAACAGAATGACAATAAGTCTTCAAACTAACAACTGTAGTTCATCTGCAGATCATACAGCATTAGATTCGATTACTTGTGGGGAGGAAATGCAAATTCCAGATGCACTGTTGACAATAGCATTTGAAATTCATTCTCGGTACTATCGTATCTAAAACTTTGAAGCCAGAAGCAGCACTACATTTCATAGTCTGAATCTGGGACATCTTTTTGCATTTCACTGTTGGTTTTAAAGGTCTGTTATTTACAATTTTTTGCAATGAAAGTGTTTGCTCATTTATCCAATCCATCATATATGTAGTAGAACAAATTCTTTGTTTCTGCGTAGAAGAGGCGTAAAATGTTATTTTCGGTATTGATAATACTTTTATCAATGATTAAGAAAATTTTTCCTTTCGTTGCTGAGGTGTATAGAACTATCAAATTTCGACTTAAAAATTCAGTTTAATTCTCTTTGAACGGGAGCAAAGGGTACAATGCTTTGCTCGTTAAATCCCAGTACTCGTCAAAAACCAGGTTTAAACAAATGACAAAAACTTCCTTCCACTAATTCTTATTTGGAACAAAAAATGGTTTTTACAATTGATTAATTTTCTGATTGTTTTGATGTTTTTATAAATTCCTTTCGCCTGTTATTTTCCGTCCTATAAAACTCGAGGGACGAAAAACATTTTCATTAGCATCCAGAGTTTCATATAAAAAACTCTACCATTATTGGCGCATTCCAACGTCATTTTACGTAGGCGGTGATTTTGTTAAGTTCCTCATCCTCGTTTCACTCATTCTTTGCTTTAATTATTCGAATGGCTGCTTTAACATGTATTTCAGCGACAATATCTCCCGGATTTGGTAAGGCAGAAGATATCACATTTTTAGCTACCAGAGTTATAGAAATCACAATAGCTCACATCCAAATTTAATGTCGATTAATTTCTTATTTCTCCTCGGATTGGCTATTTAAAAAAAATTGCAAACAACATTATGTTTTGAGGTTTTAAGTGCATAAAATAATCATACTTTTTTGCTCTTATTCTGCAAGTTTAATATTCAACTACTGTATTCACATCTCATTGCTAAAGCTTTATTCTCGCTCTCTTTAAATCAAAGACTCCCATGAAAAAGTCCAACAGCATTTAAATACAAGTTACGTCAAATATTTGAGATGTTGCCTGAGATAGAGGTGGAGATGTGAGTAAGGAATTCGAAAAATTCTTTCCAAATTATTTACGCATTATAGCAAGTAGTTTAATGAGAATATTGAAATTGATTATCCCCAGTAGTTAAAACCAATCGCAAAATGAATCTCTGAAACGCAAACTATTCATATTTAAGAGGATAAATGTGTCTACTTAAAGGGCTTAAATAAAATATTGTAAACACTTTCCACTGCTTTTATGTTCTGGTGCTTGGCAATACTTAAATATCTCTCAAGAGAAATAAATTAATACTCATCGGGATTCAATAACGTAGTCAAATTTAGCTAAAACACTCATTACACAGTTTTTCATTTTAGCCCCATGAATATGTACAATCCGTAAAAATTCATTTTTTCCCGAGTTCATCCGAATATAAATTGAAAACATTAAATATAAATTCTTAAATTAGATTTTATCGAAAATTGAGGAACTTAACACCCTTAACTCCATTGAAATCTATGATTTGAAATATGTTGTATTAGGCCACGAAATTTTTTACTGTACATAAATATTTTAACGATTTATGAATGCATTAGATATTTTTATAAATCTTAAATTAGTCGATTGTTGAACGATATCATTTATCTTTATTTTAACCAAAATAATATTCAAGAAGTAAAGAAAAAAGAATATAAGTTTGCCTCTAGTCAAGTAAAGAATCCTTTTGCCAAAAAATTTCTCTGAAAGTTATAAATACACACAGATATATACATATATATATATATAGTAAAATATATATAGTAAAACCTCTCTATGGTGGCCAGTAATGATTTCGAAAAAGTGGCCGTTTTGTGGGGTGGCCATCGAAAAGAGGTTTCTTCCCTAACACTAGCTCTATGGATTCTTTAACCGGTATGGCAGTTTATAGGATTGATATATATACATACATACATATATATTTATGTAATAGCACGGGCGCGGGCCGGCGAATGAAGGGCTGAGTGGCATAGTTTTGAGTAATGGTTCATCTTTTCGCCCGGCCGTGCATCACAGATGTTTAGGTCCATTCCCGCATTTCATCTCACCCTCGGACACAAATCAAAACACAACTTTTCGTATTACATGTTTATTGAGATCACCGACTGCTCCGTCGGTATGGATGCAGCAAGAGAAAATACAGGAATCCGTCCTACTTCCGGGTAACAAGTATTATATAAACTTCAGTCCATCACGTGATTAAAGGGTCTTAATAGCTGATTGGTTTAAAGTTGTTGTTGATGTGCAGAACTGATTTAAACTTGTACTGACGCCGCGCCGCGTCATTTTAGCTAAAAAAGACAGCCATCTTGAATGATTTTGCCGAAGGCTGTAATAATGGAATTAAACGCGAATGCCCAAAGGGAATTAAATATTTTAAGGGATTAAAAAAGGGTTTGTAATTTGGAATAGTAAAGTGAGGAATTGATAGTTTTTGAATGTTAGGAGTGTTGAATTAAGAAATTACTAGTTTTTTAATATTATATATATATATATATATATATATATATATATATTTATGTATAGATGTAAGATGTGAAGTGTGAAGTAAGGAAGAAATTATCTTTAAATTTCTTAAAAAGATTTTTTATAAAATATACTGAGACAATAAATAAATGTTTTAATAATGTAGCATGCGTTTTATCGTTGCTCCCACGTATTAAAAAAATCATAAAAACAGCATTCATTTGGATATAAATTGCATTGGCACTTAAAGATTTACACAAAAATGTTATTTAACGAAGAGTCAAATTCTTGATATCATCTCCAAAATCTTTTTTTCTGACTGTTAATTAAAATAGAATGACTAATTATGCATTTAATTAAATTAAGCTTTCGAAGAATACAAGTCCATATTTCAGAATTTAAATGCCGATTCGTTCGCAAATTAAACTCGTTTCAGTTTGACCTTTTTTTAAATTTCATTACTTTTTAGCAATATTTCTTTTAGGGATTTTTATTTAAGTGCTTATTTAGTTGATTAAACTTAGGAATTTAAAAAGAAAAATATTCAACAATTTATTGCAGGTTTCTTCTTTTACTATAAACCTATTTAAGAATAAGGTTTGAAGTTTGAAATCTGAACTGTTTTAGAAAATATCTGTACATTTTTTGTTTTGATTACCGCATTTAAAAATTACGTTGTTAGAGTATTTTAAATATGTCATTTTAAGGGGACTGCCTACGTTCGGAGCACTTTTTTTTTTTACATACCTTATTGATTAAATACATGCATTTTTATTTAAAATGTAATATGAAATGATGGAAATATATATAATTTTTCCTAAATTTGCATACAGTTTCAAGAAATAGGCAAATTTGTATAACAATTAAGCTAAATTTAACACTTATGCTAGAAGCTCTACACTCAGTTCAAATCAATATATTTCAATTTCCTTGATACTGTATGCTACTATTACACTTACCTGTGAAAGAAACTAAAAGTTTTGTGATATTACTGAAATTCACTGAAATATGCCAAATTTCGTATAACAATTCAGAATTATTCCAAAAAAATCTTGTTTTTTTAGTACAAATACCTGTAAAATGATCAAATCTATACATAGAGCTTCGAATGCAGTTCTAAGCATAGTACTAAATGTAAAAAACATTGCAGAAAAATTTCATTAAAATATCTTTAACACTTTTTTATCGTAGAAGCAAAACACTGAAAAATCAGTTTTTCACAAAATGCATTTAAAGTTTATACTTTAAAAAAAAACTATGTTATATTGATTTGTCAAAGTTAAAATTCTCCACATTTATAAGTCGAGCCCTCCTTTATTTCATGATTTGACAATTTTGCTTTTTTAGCAGCTTTTCTTTTTTTTTCTGGCTATTTTTACACTTGGTAATAAGCGACGTTTTGAGGCAAATTTGTATAAAAATCAAGCTAAATTTAACACTTATGCTAGAAGCTCTACACTCAGTTCAAATGAATATATTTCAATTTCCTTGATACTGTATGCTACTATTACACTTACCTGTGAAAGGAAAAAAAAGTTTTGTGATATTACTGAAATTCACTGAAATATGACAAAATTTGTATAACAATGCAGAATATTCCAAAAAAATCTTGTTTTTTTTGTACAAATACCTGTAAAATGATCAAATCTACACATAGAGCCTAGAACATATTTTTAAGCATAGTACTAAATGTGAAAAACATTGCAGAAAAATTGCATTAAAATATTTTTAACACTTTTTGAGATATGAACTTTATCGTAGAAGCAAAACATTGAAAAATCAATTTTTCACAAAACGCATTTAAACTTTTTACTTAAAAAAAAAAACTATGTTATATTTATTTGTCAAAGTTAAAATTCTCCACATTTATAAGTCAAGCCCTCCTGCATTTCATGAATTGACAATTTTGCTTTTTTAGCAGCTCTTCTTTTTTTTTCTGGGTATTTTTGCACTAGGTAATGAGCGACGTTTTGAGTTTATGATTCGCTCATTGTCGATACCCAAGTAATTATGGACCATCTCCTTTTCTATGGATAATCCTAAATTTTCAAAAACAGGTAGTAGTCCTAAATAGCCAGAATTGAACAACAAAACTGCAATATGAGCTCCTAACAACATAGTCTGCAGTCCAACAAAAGTTTCTTTTGGCAAAATTGTCCATATCATGTTGTTGAAACTCTCATTGTTATTTTGAGTCATACCATGTAAGCATTTTGAAAGGAGTGCTTGATCACATAGACTCATGTAAGTTGCTTTTATAGTGTTTATGATGGAGTCTGGAAGGCCAGGAGATTTATCAGAAATCTGTTGACCAGCATGCATTGCTCTCTGATACTTGCACCAACTATTTGGCCCTACTGGGCACTGTCCATGCATTTTATTTTTATTGTTCGAGCAACAGTGGAAAAATGCTACTATGACAGCAGACTGCATATTTTGTAGATCTCCTGTATTGCTACGAATCGCTATACCATAATAATTCTGGAGTTTATCTATAAACTCATCAGTTAATTTTCCTTTACCTCCCAGCCCTTTCTTGTTCTTCTTTAATTTTCGTAAACGACTGCCAACTCTTTTTTGAACGTGACCAATGCACTCCAATTTTGTAACGGTATTCTTACCATAAATGTCTTTCACGCTCATATAAGCTTTAGAATCCCCGTAGCCATAGGATTCGGTGTACTGCAGTCCTCGATTTTTCACAGATCTTTCAAATATGCGATATGCACCCACTACCTCCATACTTGCTGCTGATCCTTTGTGATTCGAGCATATGTGATTTTTATTTGTTTCAATCACTTCATTATTTTGATCACAAACTCGACAATACTGAGACATGACCTCCAAGTCTAAAACTTTTCCTGTTATAATAGATATGGCTGACACAGAACCATTTAGGGATGTGTGGCCACGCCGCTGCCAGGTACTGTCTAAGGACACACCACAAGAAATGCTTTTCTTCAGATCCAGAACTTCTCTCGAAGCTTCATTCATGTTATTTTCAGATGCAGCACATACAGCTTCCAGCAGTTGAACTTCATGTCTTCTAAATGCTGCTTTAGAAATAAAGGGCAAGTTTAGAGTGAAAAACAGTTTTTTTCCAGCTGTATAACCCTTTCCAATAAGTCTTAAACCAAGCACTAAGAAAGAATTTATAGTGTTTTTTTTGTTGTTCTTGGGAGATGAAGAAAAACCGTTTCTATATCCACAATTGCAAACCAAGCAAAAGTTTGAGCAAAGTCCAAATTTTGTTTCTTCTATCAGCTGCAAACCAGTTTCAAAACACAGTGGGCAACAGAGCATGGAAAACACAGAAACTAGCGTAGCGATATCGAATAGTCTGTTTCCTTTCAGACCATTATCTTCATAAACAGTCAACTGTTCCATACCTGAAGGAATTTTTAATTTAGATGAGCTGGCAGTTATCACTTCATCACCATCAACTCGCTTCGAATTCGTATAACGATTACCATGAAAAGATCTTTTTTTAGATTTTTTAGATCTTACTTTAGGCATTTTGAAATAAAGTAATCGAAATAAACAAGTTTAAAAAGAATTTAAATACAAAAGCAGTGAAGATCAATGTAAAATATAATCAAAAATGAAGCGTAGAATAAAGCGTCGAACAAGCATGAAAGAATGTAAACAAGCATTGCTAAATCGCCGTTGTTGCCATTTTGTGAAAAACAAAGTGAGAAAAAACTGTTGCCATGTGCAAATAAATGAATCCAGATTTTAAAATTATAAGATTTATTGATAATTGAATATAAATAGAGTACAAAAACGCTAAAAAACGGTGTTGTTTACATATCTGCTGGCCCTTTAAATGCTACTTCCGGTTTTGAAAATATCACTTCCGGTTTACTAAATTGGCTATAACTTCTGTTCTAATTATCATAAAAACAAAATAAAGACGATTTTGGATTCCCAAAAGAATGCCCTATAACATAAAATAATAATAAAAATTTCGACATTTTGACCAAAAATCGGCATTCTAACGTAGGCAGTTCCCTTAAGTTTTGAATAATAGATAGCCACGGCTAATGTTTTCCTTCTTTTGCTTATAATATTTAAAATGTTTGTATGCGATATTTCAATAGAAACGACACTTGAGGTAGTTATTGGTAAAGTGTGGTTCTTTTTTGCAATAGTGAACAACCAAACGTGCTTTACTTGAGACTTGAGTTTCGCTCTTTATATGAGTTCCTCACATAGTCGACAAATACACTACGGCGTATAAAATTCTCAAATCAGAATAAGGAAGCATAGACATGCTGAAGGATAAAAGTTATTTCTGAATGTTCAGGAACTTAATATTTTCAGACAAAACTTACAGCAAATATCCATACACAACTTCTAAAAATCAACAATAGAAAAAAGTTACATACAAGTAACACCTTACAATAACTTATATGCTGTTCTACGTTGTATTTTTTGCATTTACATTGAATTATCTACATGAAATTGCTTCTAATTATTTACATATATATTTAAATAAAATACATTTCTAAAGGTACATTACATTACATTACATTAGTAATTACATACATTACTAAAAGTTGATCGAAAAACATTCTTTTAAAGTCTTTGCTATTTTCACGCTTACCTGACCGAATGAAGCGATTATTAAATACATTTCTCTGGATAAAAATGCGCTTGATATAAAAATATTTCATAAATAATTCTAATTTATTTCGCGCCTCATTGATAATTAATAACTTATCATAATCGCAAGAAATTTGAATATTTCAAGCTGTTATCATCTAATTAAGAATTTTCTCTTCCGTATGAAACCATAGTATTTTCAAATTTCTTCGAAAGCCATGTAAAAATAAGGGTTATTAATTACTTTAAGAAAAAATCTCTGTCTCTTATCTTGCTTCAATAAATTAGTATTTCAATATTAATTTTAATAAGTTTTAATGTTTCCTGCAATATTCATTCTGATTATCTCATAGTCTCACAATAACTCCTAAATTTACTTATAAAATGTTAAAAATGCTCTATATTCTTTCGGTTAACTCTAAGGGAATGAATTGAAATGGCAAGAGTTAAAAATATTTTTAACCTGTACAAAGATTTTAATTTGAATATATTCTTAAATAAATATATGAATGCATTTAACTAAAAGAAATAAATAGTTTATGGCTTTATAACTTTTATCATCAATGTACAACATCTTATATAGAAAAATAACAGTTTGTAAATTCATCTATTAGTAGTGTGTACGTAATTAAAAGTAAATACAGTGACTCCAAAAAGTGTTCGTACACTTACGATTTTCAATGAAATAGGGGCATATCCATTAATTAAAATGGATATTTCAGAATGGGTATTTCATAATAAGATCTATAATGTATTCTTAACAAAACTACATGAAATATTTTGAAAAAATAGTGAAACTTTATTTTTTTATGTAGATTTGTTACGAATAGATTATAGATCTTATTATTAAATATCCATTCTGAAATATTCATTTTAATTAATGGATAGACCCATATTTACTTGAAAATCGTAAATGAACCAACACTTTTGGGAGCCACTGTATATACTAATAACTTCTAAAAGATGGATTCATGAAAACCAATAAACAACGATAATTTTTTTAAAAATTTCCTTTACTCCTCAGTTTTTGTTTTTAGGTTGTTTTTAGACAGAATTATAATTCCTCTATTGCATCGATTCCCAACCGGTTGTTCACGAACCCCCACGGGTTAGCGAACCTGTTGGACACGCTGGCCAAATAATGTACAGCAAATCTTCAGTGTTTGCACTGAACTTTCAGATTTGGCTAAATTAGCACTTATTGCTGAAAAAACTACGAACACTCACGGGGTCGTTCCGGAAACAATTCAACGATGAGTGACCAAAACTCAGCTTTAGATAGTTTCAATAAAGAAATTGCAGAACTAAAAGTTATGAAAGGAATTAAAATGCAATCCCGTTCAAAAGCACGCAGAAAACGTAGTTTTTTTCAAACATAGATCCCGATCACCCACAGTAGTACGACAACGGGACTGGTATCATTCCACATGTCTTGACCGTGCACGCCATGTAATCTGTCGGAAAACTAAACATCACGTATGCTTATCAAAAAATTTCAGTCAATACATAAATACATACATCCATACATACACTGGTTATCAAAAATTAAGGAAAAGTCACAAAAGTAGCGATTACTCAAAAAGTTACGCGTAGAATTTAATGAAACTTATACACATTATAAAACACATAGGTAGGTATAAAATAGCATAAAAAGAAATCGCCAGACAATTATGTTGTTATAGAAACTAGCATGTGTATACAATGAACAAATCGGATGTGTCAGTTTGGTATAGGAAAAGTACCTTTAATATGGCGTATGATTCCCCCCGAGAAGCAATACAGCAAAAACAGCGATGTGTGATACTTTCAATTATGCGGTCTGTGAGTTCGGTAGAAAGTGAGAGCCATTGCTCTTGCAAAGCAGTTGAAGGCGTGGCTAGGGTCCTAGGAGGTGGATTGAGAGCAGTTATACGCCATCCTAAAGCGTCCCAACCATGCTCGATAGGATTCAGGTCCGTTGCTCAAGTTGGCTACTCCATGCGCTGAATTGGTTCCTGCGCAAGATAAGCATGCCCTGATGCGAACCCTGTGCGGTCTCGCGTTATCGTCCTGTAGCAAGAAAGCATCAACTATTGCTCCGGCATAAGGGCACACATAAGCATCAAGGATGTCATGTCTATAGGCGTGAGTATTCACATTTCCACAGGGAAAGACATGGAGGTCTGTGCGTCCACCCAAAGAGATACCACCCCAAACACAGACGCTGCCTGATCCATATGCAACTCTATCACGGATATGTGATGAATGAAAACGAGTTCCAGGTTCTCTCCAAATTAAAATACGCCTACTATCGCTTTGGAGTCTAAACCTAGACTCATCCGTAAAGAGAACAGCCCTCCATTGATCACGCGTCCAGTGGACATGTTGACCTACCCACTTCAAAAGAAAAATAAATAAATAAATAAAAATAAATAAATAAATAAATAAATCTATCCATCCATCCATCCATCCATCCATGCATGCATGCATACATACATACATACGTACATACAATCTATCTATCGATCTATCTATCTGTTTCTCTTAATACGTAAAACAATCTGTACAGAAAACTTGGCATTTACTGTGCCAGCTGAAATTTTTTTCAAAAACACACTTACGTGTTGTTTAGTTTTCTGAGCTATTACATGGTGACTTGCACGTGCGTGCACGGTGAAGACATGTGGAATGACACTACACTGCTGGCCGCCCAAATTGCAACACCAAGAAAGACAAGAGATATCACAACAAAATTTATTTTGTAGATAACATGTTGACCAAGTATCAAATGATTAAATTTATAGACTTCTGTGAAGTGTGGTTCCTGCCAAAATCAGTAGCCAGAGTAGCCGCCATTGTTGGAGATCACCGCTGCCACACGCCTCGGCATTGATTCAAAGAGACTTTGGATGAGTTCTTGGGGTACAGCAGACCAAGCAGCTTCCGCACGTTGCCAAAGTTGATCTGCTGTGACAGCTGGGGATGGAATATAGGTAAATCGTAGAGCAACCATAGAACACATGTTTTCAATCGGTGAAAGATCCGGAGAGCGAGGCGGACAGGGAAGCAATTCAATCTGGTGATTGACGAAGAACCGTTGGACAATGCGTGCCACGTGTGGTCGCGCATTATCCTGTTGAAATATGGCTGTGGGCAAGCCCTGAAGGTAAGGAAGGACAACTGGCTCCAACACCTCGGAGATGTAGCGCTGGCTGTTTAAAGTACCGGCAATGCGTACTAGAGGTGTGCGAGAGTGATATCCAATACTGCCCCATACCATAATACCCGATGCAGGACCAGTGTGGCGGTGCATATCGCAGCTGTTCAGCATCCTCTCTTCACGGTGTCTCCAGACTCGAATGCGACCATCGTGGTGTTGCAGACAGAAGCGTGACTCGTCAGTAAAGACAATTTCATTCCATTCTGCCGTCCACATCCTTCTGTCATCGCACCATTGGCGGCGGAGACGTATGTGGTTCTGCGTCAAGGGTAGACAAAGCAATGGACGTCTTGCGACAGACCACTCTGCTGTAAACGGCGTCGAATGGTACGCGCAGACACTGGATGATGCGTTACAGACTGCATGTGCTGTGCTGTGGTTCGTGATGTGACTGAGCGATCCGTCACTGCCATGCGCACAATTTGCCTGTCATCACGTGAAGTGGTGCGCTGAGGTGGATGCGATCGAACACGCCGGTCCGTCGTACCCTCCTGCATCCAACGATCACATATCCGCATTACAGTTGTTTGGTTTCGTCCAACACGACTACCGATTTCCCTGAAAGATAATCCACAATCTCGGTAGGCCACTATCCTTCCTCTGTCGAACTCGGATACTTGATCAAAAGATGATCGCTGTTTTCGGCGAGGCATAATTGATCGTTTTTTTGAAAAAACCACAAGAAAAACACAATTGCCGAACTTGAAATCATCGAAATCTCCAAGCCTTAAATAGCGCTTTGAAGTGGCGCCACAGGCGCGCGTGATGTGTGTCTGCGCTGAAATTCTAATCATTTGCATATCTCACCTCCGCTAATGCATGTTGTAAATTTCATGTTATTTGCATGTTTCCTTCAGGGTGTTGCATTTACAGTGGCCAGCAGTGTAGCATAAGTCCCGTTGTCGTACTACTGAGGGTGATCGGGATCTATGTTTGAAAAAAAAACTACCTTTTCTGCGTGTTTTTGAACGGGATCGCATTTTAATACATTCAATAACTTTTAGTCCTGCAATTTCTTTATTCAAACTATCTAAAGCTGAGTTTTGTTCACTCATCGCGGAAATGTTTACGGAAAGACCCCGTGAGTGTTCGTAATTTTTTTAGCAATAAGTGCTAATTTAGCCAAATCTGAAAGTTCAGTGCAAACACTGAGGATTTGCTGAACATTATTTGGCCAACGTTGCATCCAACGAGCTCTTAAGGTATCTGAATTTAATTTTGCGTCTTTTTTATCCTTCCATTTTGCATAGTAATTGACAAGGGCGACGATCGCCAAAATGTAGGTCATTAAGCAATGACTTTAATTTTGAACTTTTCGATTGTTCGTATAATGTGTGACTTAATGCATTGAATGCAGTTTCAATTGGAGGTGAAATAATTTTTCGCCTACACAGTGTAAAACTTTGGGTTTTTTACTGTAAGGGCAGAGACAACAAAAAGAAATTTTGTAGTGATGACTGTTATGTCTGCCATTATGAATTTGGATTCAAATTGGGAAAAACCACAAGGTGGGATCAGATTCCCTAAAACTTGGAGGTTTAAATGAGACGTGACAAATGTCATCTGAAGTACTAGGTTTAGTTTCAGTATCGTTGGACATTGCAAATGGTGTATATTCAAAATTTAAACAAATTAGTAAATAAACGAACGTTAATATGCCAACACACAGTTCAGAAATGATACCATGAGCAGCAATATCACTGCATTTGAGAGAAAAATTTTCGAAAAGCAAGGTTAGTTAATACGACAGCACTTTCATTGAAAATTGGAAAAACTACGGGCATGTAATCACAATTAGTGTAATGTGTACATACATATATATACACACACATATATTAGAATAAAAATTTAAATCGTACATTTCTTCCGTACCGGGTGACGGAGCTCTTAGATATGTCGCCTGTGGAACTGGCACGTTTTTTAAGTGCCGAGCGTCTTGGCGGTAGTGATGATTTCGGAACCTGTGTTGTGTCATCATTGGACAGAAATGCAGGTTTAAGCCGCTTGATTGAAATCCAGGACTTTTTCCCGTCTAAGGTGATCTTGAACATTTTGTTCTTGCGTTCGATGACCAAATAAAGGGCTTTTTCAAGCCTGTTGTAACGGACGGCAAACTCCGTCTCGTCGAACAAAAGCTTGTGAACTACGACTTAACTCTTTAAAAAGGAAAATTTTCTCAGCAGAATGGTGCAAATTGGATACTGGTCGAAGGTCTTGAAAACGCTTTAGTGATGAAAGCAATTCCGAAGGGGCAGCCTGTGAATCTGGAAAAATAGTAAAAATTCACCTGGCAAACGTCTTCATATCAAACGCGCGTCGAGAGCCGAATCTATAGTAGTGACGGCAGAAGCGTTATTTTGTGTACTGACAGAATTAGTAAGGCCTGAAAATTTAGCAATTTTATCAGCTGGGGAAGCTAAACCCGATAGCTGGTCAGTACTGGCCGAGAGTATCTGTTGCTTCTTAATTGACAATCGTCGTAACCACAACATACGAAGCAGAGTTTCGTCTAATTTTCCATCAGCCAAATTTTGCATCTCATTAAGCAAATGAGATGATTTACGATCCCCGAGTTGTAAGTCAGGAATTAAAGTCCCTTAGTCTGACAGTCTCGGAATCTTCAAATTGCTTGATTAAACGTTCTTTCAATTTAGTATACGGATTTTCTAATTCTGCTGGTCTATTACGTATGAAATCGGAAATTTGCGAGAGTACTTCACCATCTAAAGCTGATACTACATGGTGATATTTTGTTAATTCAACAGTTATATTTGCGATAACAAATTACAATTCAACTGAGGTAATCCAAAGTTCAACATTGTTACGCCAAATAGGCGAAATTTTAATAGCAACTCGAGCAATTTTCTGACCAGCTGAATATTCGACCCCATTTCTTGTAACATGTTTGGCTTCCCTGTTTTTCGATATAATTCAAAACAGAAAATATAAAGTGTATTCAAGAAAAGTTGTAAATTTTAAAAAGTGTAAAAAAATGGAAAGTCTTGAATTCTCAAAAAATTAGTAAAACCTACAAATACGCTATTTGAAACTTGGAATACCATAATATGTACCTAACTTTTCCTGGTGCGGGTGTCACCATTTTCAGTGTACATGATAGAATTGAAGCCATGCTAATAAAGTTCAATTTTTGGATCCAATGTCTGCAAATAAATGAGTGCGAATGTTTTTGGTTCTCTCTACAATTTGTTTTATCAGAAAATTCAATTAAACTCGATGAAAACATTAAAAGGAATATATATGAACATCTGAAAAATCTTCAATTAACTTTCGATGACTATTTTCCCAATAGATGCAATATATCCCACTCAAACAACTGGATACATAGTCCTTTTCAAGGAAATGTAAGTTTAGAATCATCTCTAACTTTACTGGAACAAGAAAATCTTAGAGTTATCCTGTGACAATTCTCTAGAAGCTATTTTTAAAGATCACTCTTCGATTGACTTCTGGCTCAGTATTAAAAATGAATATCCTTCCTGTTCTGTCAAAAAATGCAGTTGAAGTTCTATTCCCTTTTTGCACAACATATCTATGTGAGAAAGGATTTTCAACATATACTTATCTGAAAGATTAATACAGAAGCACGTTAAATGAATAATCTGATCTAATACTGAAATTTTCAGATATTGAGCCAAACTGTGAATTGCTATGTTCTATCAAACAACTACATATATACCATTAAGAGTTTTTTTTTCAAATTTAACGTATGCTTGACTAAGAACCAGTTGGCTTTTTAAATTTATTTTATTTTAATTTTTTATAGCTATCATTTTAGTCTTATAAATGTTTGTACTTAGATGTTTTACGTTACGATTATATTTTCGTTCCTTGTTATGAACTATTTTTCAATATGGAAAATAAATTTTCTACCAATTTTTATTCTTTTACCTGCCAGTATACGGGTTTCGCCAAATTCTTCCGGATTTTAGGAGGGGTTCGCGAAGAGAAAAAATCTTGGGAAACACTGCTCTATTGGATTAGAATTCAGTAATTTTATTCAGATAGTAGATCCAAATTGCTAGCCAAATAAACGTAGATTACTCGTAGCGTATTCTCTACTAAATGTGTTAGCTTGAGGCATCGGGGTTTTTATTAAATCTAAAAGAAAAATAAACAATTTTCAAGGTAATTATTCTTTTCAGGTATTAGAGAATATGATACTTTTTATTTTATTTACTTTTCGTAAAATAAAGGCTATATTTAAGTTCAGAGAATTCTTATGAAAAGGGCATCAGAAACACCAGAAAAATAATAAAAACCCAATTTAAAAGATCATCAAAACGCTCTTCTCATTTTTATGGCAATTTTAGAAACTCAATTTGTTACAGAACTTTTTTCATTAACGGTATACTCCGAAATATTTATTCGCATGTTAGTTATAGAGTAAACTTAATATTAGTAAAACTATTTTTGCTAAATTTAGAGAGATTCTTGGAGTTACATACAGAAAGAACAAGCAAAAAAATTCTCTATATTAAAAGGGAAGATACTAAAATATTAAAGTCCAAAGGGTATTGCATTATGCAAAATTATTAGTCTAGAAAGAATTTGTGGATCAGACTTGTAAAGTAATCATGTTAGGGATCTTGCTCACCGCATGAATAGAAATAGTGAGGAGTGTAACTAGCAAATGTGAATTCCTTTAATTACTTTCTATATTTTGAACTAACTGAATCGAAATAACTGAGCGCCTTAAATCAATTTTTCTTAAATGGAAATTCGATAGCAATGTAATATAATACTATAGTTGGAGTATACAGATTCAATTACTTTATTTTATTACGTTAATTACAGTGTGTTAAAGTATAAAAGACTGTTTAACTTTGTTAGAAGAAAAAGACGTTCATATACGAGATCGATGGGCTGGGCTGGTAGTCTTTGCATTTAGAATCTGTGGGTTTGAATTCCGTTTCACGTAGGGATGTTTGTAGTTGTTTGGAATCAAATGTTAAACTGTAGGTACCGACCGGCAAGTACTCATTGTGTTGCAATAAATGAAGAAAGCAGTCTAAACCATACACATAAATGTTTTCTGATTTTTTTAAAAGTAACATTTCTTTAAGAAATGTCATTTAATTAAGTGTAAGAAACCAGCATTTACAATACCTTTAGAAAGAGCCCCTCTACTCTTATATACTTAAGGAACAAACACTCTTTTGAATAGCCTTCGTTTACATTAGAAGTTCTATGAAAGAAAGACGAAAGTAATGAGATTAATAAATATTTCTTTACACTAAATTTCTTAATTAACTGTGCTCATTTATAGTTAATATCAACAAATGACAAAGCCCTCATTTTTATCACTAACTGAGAAAATCAATTTGTTGCTGAACTTTTCTTATTAACGATATGCCCCGTTATATTTATTTTTATAACAATTTATTGAGAAGAAGGGATAAATTCCTCAATTTGCTGATGGATGTTGTCATAGGGTTGCAAAGTTTATCGACTTAGATTTTATTTAGTGCAATTAATAAAATGCACTATTAATTTGTGTTTTTTACATGAATTATAGATGATGTGCTCTATTAATTGTCATTTAATTCTCTGCTTCGTCGAATGGAACAAAAAAATTTGGAGACGACTTTCAATATCTTTAGTTTATTAAATAACAATATTTTTGATGGATAAATTATAAGCCTTTTTCGTAACTCTGAGGTTGGAAAACATAAATAAATTAGAGAAAGAGATAAAATGGGAAACTGCTACATTTAAAAAGATAGTACAGGTAGTCCTCCTATAGCACGGTATCTTATATCACGGTTTCGCTCTAACACGATAGGATAAATTGCGGGAACCCTCGTATAACACTGTAATCTGTAATACGGTTTCGCTCTAACATGATAAAAAATTGCGAAAACCTTTCTACAACACTGTACTTATACAGCACTAGATAACATGATTTTTGATTAACACATTTGAAAACTAAATTACCTTAAAATAATGACGGAAAGGAATATTGAACAGTGATATACATGAAAATGTATAAACAAATTATGATTTATTCATTTATAACTCTATTCCGATGTCATAGCTAAAGGCGTCATGCATAAACGTATTACATAAGAAGATAATTGCAGTGACTTTTAGACGTAAGCGATTCGAAATCAATTAATGTAGTGGAAGCTTGGAAGCAATTTTCAATTTCGGACGTCATCGACATCATATCTTTGTCGCTGAAAGAACTAAAATCATCAACGTTAAATACATGTTAGAAGAAGATATGGCCGTCTTCAGTTGAAATAGAATCGTCAGAAAATGAAATTGGGGGCATATTAGAACTTTCTAAATCAATCGGAGGCGAAGGTTTTGTGGATATGGCTATTGAGAACGTTCAAGATTTATTAGTGGAAGAAGTTGTTGACGAAGAGGATTTGATGGAAATGGTATCCGAAGCTGTAAATCAAATAGATTCTGAGGACAATAACACTGATGAAGATTGTGAAGTCAATAATTTATCCCTAAAAAAATTACCTAAGCTTAGCTGAAAATTTTTAATCATTTTTCTTGAATGCAGACCCTTCCGCTGAAAGAAGCCGAAAATTCAAAAGGGAGCTACAAAATTATCTATCCCCATACCGTGAAATCTACAATGACCTTGTAAGAACAAGCAAACAACCAAAATTACAGATTTTTTTAAGAGGATAGAAGGTGCAAAAAATCTAAATGGAGAAAAAGGTTCTGAAAGGGAAGGTGATATCGTTCAACGTAAAAAAACGTTTTCGTTTGATTGTACTGGGCAGTGATGAGGAAAAAAATTATTAAATTAAAGTCGCATTAAAAAAAAATAATATATTTTGTTTCTTTTCTTTTTGAATTATGCATACATTTATATTTTTAATAAAAATTAAGTTGCTTATATGGAATTTATAAAAAAACAGTTTTTGGAACGTAATCCCCCCCCTTTTGTACTGGTTCTGGGTCTCATATAACACGGTTTCACACAACAAGGTATTTTCTAGGAACCTATCTACCGTGTTATAGGAGGGTTACCTGTAGTTACAAAAACTATACTAATATTTCAATAAAGGAGTTTTATGCAGCCTGCATCGTATAGTGGCCATCTTCTCGGGCTTCTATTGTGGGTTCTGGTTCTGATTCCGGATAAGACATGGGCATTCCCGTGTTGCCCTCTTATTGGGAGAAGAGCTGGCTCATCAATTTTATTGTGGTTACTCAGAAGTGTGCACATCATTATTTATTAACATACATAGGAAACAAATATTAACATTTCCAGGGTATGCTTTGTATAAAAAAAAGAGAAATTATAATACAATGTGGCCCACACTTATAGCATTTTGAATCATCCTTATACTAGTTCCAGTAAAATAAATTTCCCTTCTATGACACAGTGCTGTGAGAAAAAATTATAAAATTTATAATTCCAATTATCCAGATTTATTAACTGAATAGTAAAGAGAAACCCCTGAAAGTAAAATACAGATACATTTATTTTACGAAAAAGCGTTTATAAATAAGTTTTTATCCTGTGGATATGTTTGATATAATAAGTTTTGCGGAAATTTGGAGCCAAGGGAATAATTGAAAAAGAGGTTTAACCCTTCAGCTGGCGCGCCCGTGTACGAAGTCCAACATTTTTGTAAATTTGAATGGTTTGTTTTTACAAGTAAGGTTTGAATGTTCTAAGCAGTTTCTATTTATAGCTACACGCTTTCTAATGCAGGTCTGATTTTCTGACCCTAGTATTCCTTTCCATTCATTGTTCGCCGGGATTTAACCGTGGTAAACCAGCAATTATACTGGATTGCAATACAACAAAATTATGAGTTGATGTAGTACTGTAGATCAACTGTTCAGCTATTACACGATATCCCGCATATTACGAAGATGGATAACCTCATTGTTTTTTAGGTTTTTGGACATAATAGGAATCGATTCGCAAGTTGTCCTTAGATGCATTAAACCAGACAGTTTTTAAATAAGGCGATTGTATCTGCTTTCTTTGGCCTATAATTATAAATATATCTCAATATTATCAACAATTTATATGTTATAAAACGCAGAATTATTATTTTCAATTTGAAAAAAAGTTTATTACTAAAGGAATAATCAAGGTTGAAAGAGACGTTGCACTTTGTGCAACGCGCGCCTGCTGGTGTTCCAAACATTGGCGCCCCCGCTGAAACATTAAGGAAGTAAAACTGTAAGGAATGCATCTTATTCATGACTACGGAATTGCTATGAGGCTGAATTAGGAAGCCTCGTTACTCCATGCGTGATTCATGAACAAAACTCGTGATTTATGCATAAGACAAAATTTAGAATGTGTGCTCTCGTCAGAAGTTCGTTGTTACGGTTCAAAAGCGCCGCAACATTAGGCACGGATGAAGGAATCAATTAAGAAATGATCGAGTTAAGAGAAGCAGTGACGAGTGATAAATAAGCGAGGGACGTGGACATAGTTTAGAAAAGAAACAGGATGTTTAAGTGCCATTAAGGATGAAAAAGAAACCGCCAAAGGAAATTTGCGTGGGGTATGCTTAGACCAGATGCAGATGTGAAAGATATAGGAAGAGAGGAAAGCACACTAACGAGGAAATGTGTTGAATAGTGATGGTGTGGACTAAGTGAGGAAAATCGGAAACAGATGATATTCGAGAAGATGGGAATATGGCCGTGGGAATAATGATGATGGGAGGCGAGTGGCCCCACCTACGAGAAGGCGGAGAAAAAGAAGATTCTGGAAAGAAATGAGTAGCCCAATAGAATAGGAATAAAATATCTCTGACCAATAAGAAAACGAAGGAATGAGCAGATCAGATGATGCGGGGATCCTAAAAAGTTATTACGACCGAGGAGAAGCAAGGACGAACACTTAGACCGTAGTTAAAAGCATGAGCCGACGAATAAATTTAGAATGAGAAAGCTCGAATTGAAACTCAGCCAGCGTATTATAAATTAATATAGCTTGACGCTTTATTTGCACCGATGTCCCAAAGCGTAAATACTAGGCAGTGACTAACATCGAGATTAATCAGATTCTATGAAAGAATAGAGCCGGCCGACCACGTGGAAGCAGAGTGCCACATCCCGAGAATCGAATTCCCTGAGCAGTATGACCTACCGTATGCTACAAGCTGAAGTTACGGACCCTGAAAGAGTGCCGCAACCATAGAACGGGTTTGAAAGGAGGGTCCCAAGCCCACGCGAGCGCATTTAATGGACTGCAGACGAGTTTATCAAAGGAGGACGAATTGAAAGACCTATTCCCAGACAGTGCCAGCGCATTTAAGTGACTTCATGAGAGTTCATCAATTGAGGTATGTGTCGTTTGTGCTCCGTATTGATCACTTGTTTTAAACGTATGCCATCGCGATTTCTCATTCATGCACTACATATTCCGAATGTATATACTATAGATCTTTCTATTAGAAATTGATATAACGTTGAAACATGATGTTATTATGAGTTGATGAACGGGTTATAAAATCCATTAAATGAGAAAATATTGTAGTAAAGGCATAATAATTGATAAGAAATTACTAGTGATAATTGTATTGTAGGAAATAAAATAAAAAGGGTTATAATGATATTGAATGAAACTGTAAATGAAGAGATTAGTTGTGATAACATAATGTATTAATAAACGTATCCGTTATTATATCAATCGGATAATCTGTCATTCTTCAAAAAAACACAACGCAATACTTAATTCTACATATGTAAATCATATCATTGGGTACCATAATTAATAACCCCAATTAACCCATTATATTCGTGTTGCGTAGAAAGTTGTTATAAAGTTAGGTACTTGTGTAAAAACGATTACAACTGCAGTCAAAAGTCTCTTATCATTAGGAATCTTGTCTCTCGAAGTGGCACTATAAATAAAAAATGAGCCTTCATTGTATGCCCTGAGAGACAATGAATACATATATTTCTATCGTGAGATATTCATCCTGCAACACCGCGAAGTCATACTGGCTACTTTATTACGGGAGCACCCTTTAGGTGATCCAGCATTGCTCCCTATGAGGGGACAATACGTAAACGATCAAGCCTTACTCGGGATTTAAACCCAAGCCCACTTCGAGGAAGTTTAGGACGTTAACCACTATACCATGTGGGCGGTTGGAAGACCATATAGCAACCATAATTTATAAAAGTTTTCAGAGAAGGAAAATAGAAGAACTGAGGCTACCATGTTCATAACACAATGACACAATTAGAATCACAAAAGTTGGCGCTGCACATCAAACTTTTGATTTCTGTACCAACTATTCATTTCCATAAAAAAGGGCATATTTTAAGGCATGTTTTTTTTTAAATCTTAAAGCAAGCTTTCACAGGGATTACGCAAGCTTTGTACAAAAAATTAATTAAAAAAATATGTGTAATGAAAGACATGAGTAGTTTAACATCCTATTAAAAATCCACTTTTAAAATTTTCAAAATTAATAAAACTACCCGCTATTAATTTAAAAATATACTTTAAGATGCAGAAAAAAGGCAGTGAGTGACATACATTCCATAATGTTTAAACGAAAAGTACCAAGAAGAAAATTTCCCAGTGATTAACAAAACGATTGAAGATCAGTGAAATCAGCTGATGCACTTTCATAATCTATGTAGTCCAATCCGCTTTGTAATGAGTCAGATAGTCACACCCATATTGCTAAGTATTTGTACTAAAATATAAATAAATTCGTGTATTTTTGAAAGCATCAGTTATTTCTAGATAAATTATGAATTAAATAAGTATCGATATAATTGGATTTAAAGTAAAATAAAATGTAAAGTTCAAAATAAATATTGTTTTCAAAACAACCAACAGAATTCATTGACTGATACACTTGTCATGAAATATTCAATAGAAGGCGTAGCAAAATAAAAGTCGGATATTGGATCTTTATTTTTGACTGTCTACCATGGATTCTAGGATGCCCTAGAGACAACCAAGATGTCAATTATTTTACTTACTTTCTACTTGTCTAAAACTTTTCTGTACTGTTATTGTTTTCGATCATTAAGGAACACACCTTTCAAAATAACACGTTTCTTTTTCGGCAAACAATATTCAATAATTAATAGTAAATTGAGTTTATGAGAATTTGGAGCATAAACATTTATAACTTTCATATAATAACTTTTTTTTAAAATTAAGTGAGAGCATAGTTTAAAAAGTATTAAGGTCACTTCATCAATCATGAATTGTGTACCACTAGAGTAGCAAAGATATGGCTTACATCAAACTGATGAAAAAGTAGTCAAGGGCTTTATAATTAATGGCAATAATTTAGGGTTAAATAACTGTGATAAAAGTCAAGTGTCTATTCTAAGCTAAAAACAATATGCAAGAAGAGCCCATGCTTTATTGCTGCAGTATAAAGAACGCAGAAACGAGGGATTTGTATTTAATAACATAATTACACATTTGCATGAAAATAAAAAGAGAACAATATAATTTTAAAATTGAATATCATATACTACACACACACACACACATATATATATATATATATAAGAAATAGATGAAAGAGAATACCAGTAATAGCCCTAAAGCTACTTGCAGCCAGGAACAAATAACATGAAAAGAAAAGTATGAAAGAGGTTTTAGACAGCATTTCTTCATCAGCGGTGTCAATACTGTCTAAAAACCGATGGATTGTTTCCTATGAGCATGATCTATACAATAAACACACTCAGACACCGTACAATCCATGAAAAACAGAAGAATTGATTAAAAATCGAATAAGATTTACTTAACCAAAGAACACCAAGCCTGGCGCTAGACAGAGTGGAAGTTAAGAACATGTAACTTCACAAAACTTGCAACCATGGAGATTTTGGATACTCAGTTACTGACTTACTATGGTTACTGTATTTTAGGACTATTAAACCATTATTAATTTAGTTTTTAATTATTATTACTAAGAGTTATTTTTATTATTATTTTTATTTTAACTTATGATTTTTATTTTATTTTTTATTTTTAGTAGTTATTTTTTCTATTTTTTCTTATTGTTATGTTTAACTTATTAAATGCAACAGAACAAACTATTCATTAAAACTAAAACAACCAATTATGTTTTTGGATAGACTTTCGGGGTAATTATTCCGTGTTAGCACAGCTTTCAAGTCTAAAATATGCTTATTCCTATTGTCTTTAGAACATAGCCTATTTATACGAACTAACTGATTTACAATAATGTTATTAAAAACAGATTTATGTAAACTGGTTAGATAATTTTGAAATTTAACAATATTAAAATTATCGTCAGATCTTTTGTTCTATAAGTCAAAAGTAAATTTGCTGTGAGAATTTAATTTAATGTTAATATCTAAAAAGTTTACATTAATATTATCATGGCTACTTTTAATTAATTCCAGATTAGGAGGGTAAAAATTTAAGTCTATATGGTTATTACTTTTATTAATTACTATTATATCATCTATATACCTAAATATATTGTAATTGCAATTTTATATATTATTAATTTCAAAATAATATAAATATAAATTTGCTAGCATACTTGAAGCATTACCACCTTGTGGTACACATTTGGACTGTAAGTATATACTCTTATATATATATATATATATATATATATATATATATCCATATATATACACACATCTTATTCGCCCCTTTCTGAAAAGCCCACAACAATAGTAATTGATCTAAGGATTCCTGATAGATGATGTATCTTTACGTTGTGAGTTGGATGACAACACTTTAAAAGTAACCAGTAAATATTAACAGAATTCTGCATTTGGAATTATTTTCCCTCCAGTGTACTTATAAGCTATGCATTGCTGAGGATCTCAAAAGTAGGGTGATACCTAGGTCAAAGGCCACTGAGTACGCTAGAGATGTATCTATTCTCACGTTAAGGCGCTTCGCAAGATGTACGGGTGCGTTATCGACACGAAAAAACGGAATATCAGTAGGGAATCATGACTGCCCCATAGGATTCATGTGGTCCCCCAGAAGGGTTTCGTGGCTTCCGATATTATAGGGCGAGGAAGAGAAATTGAGATCCCAAGGAAACTCAAGAGATAGCAGCATCAGAGAGCAACCGCTGTTCTTGCTTCAGAAAATATTCTCTAAACTTATACTCTACCAGTAGTATGAAACAATGTGAAACTCAATTCATCCAACTAGATGATACGTTGCCAGTTATTTAAAGCTCTTTTAATATGTTCGTGCACTACATGACACATTTTATTGTCGTGATAATCGAGTTATGCAGATCCCAACGTTCTATTCAGACTGAAACAGGATCACGATCATTACGACTCTTTAGTCATTTCTGCTGTTATTTACTATGTCAGGGGTCGACGACGCGATGCCCGCAAAGCAATTTTAGAGTGCCCACCGTTCACATATCTAAACTTTAGATATTTGAACAACAAACTCTCGTCGTTGTAATGAATAATTATAATAAAAAGAATTAAAAATCTTAAAGCCTTAAAACTCAAAAACTGAGCAGTCTGCTTCCTCAACAGCGTCGCTCTCCCCTTGCTGTGAGTCAGCTTCTTTTTTCCTCCCATGCACGTACCCGTCCGCTGGGGTTAAGGGTCCAAATTGCAGGTATCCTTCTCAGCAGTCACAAGGAAACAATGTCGTTTCAGGCCAGTCATCCAAGTCGTTACAGCGCCTTTAGGCTCGGTGCACACGAGCGATCCGGTGTCGTTGCGGCGGCGTCCGTGTGAGTCGGTTAGCTCAACTCTATGTACTGCTTGATCGCAACTGCGGTGCCGCAACGATACCGGATCGCTCGTGTGCACCGAGCCTTAACCCTTCTGCGGGCGCGCCAATGTTTGGAACACCAGCAGGCGCGCGTGGCACAAAGTGCAACGTCTCTTTCACCCTTGATTATTCCTTTTGTAACGAAGTTTTTCCTTCAAATTCAAAATAATAATTCTGCGTTTTCTGAAAAGATTTAAAATGTTGATAATATTGAGATATATTTAGGATTAAAGGCCAAAGAATACTGATACAATCGCCTTATTTCAAAACTATCCGGCTTATTAGATCTATGGACAACTAGCGAATTCATTCCTATTATGTCCAAAAACCTGAAAAGCAATGAGATTGTCCATCTTTGTGATATGCGGGATACCTTGTAATAGCTGCACATTGGATTGACTCCATCAACTCCCGCTTTTGTCGTATTGTAATCCAGTATAATCGCTTGTTTACCACAGTTAAATCATGACTAACAATGAATGGAAAAATATAGAAAGGTAAAAAAAATCAGACCTGCATTAGAAAGGGTGTAGCTATAAATAGAAACTGCTTAGAACATTCAAACCTTACATGTAAAAACAAACCATTCAACATTACAAAAATGTAGCACTCTGTACAGGCCGCGCCCACTGAAGAGTTAATCGAGCAATACACATAACTCCCGCAACTTTGCATCTGTTTTTCGAATGCAAGAGTACCTGTGATCGTTTAATTTTGTTTTGTTTAAAATAAATTTGATTTTATGTTTAAAAGCTGATGTAACATTAATTATATTATTATTACCAATTATCGTATTATTGTCCCCTCCTCTTAATCTAGCGATGGGCGTAAAACTCCCGCATATCTGAGATATGCTCTCTTAGTATAAAAGGTTGTCGACCCCTGTACTATGTTGTATGTAATGTTTGGATTACAATCCGTATAAAGTTCCACCTTTCTCTCACTGACATCTTCGTGCTTTCTGCATTTAGAGGTAACACTTTGTTTCTGTCTATACGTGTCATAATCTGTGACATTGTGATTCAAAATAGACTAGCAATTTCTGCTGACATGTGACAGTAACACTCACAATACTCTTGCGAATAATATTTTTTTGGTTGCAAGTCACTTTTACAAATTAATTAGATTTTACAAACTAATTCTATAGAAGTTTAATCTACATCGATTGTGCTACTATTGAGTGAGAGCTGATACACGTACTTCACCTTGTCACCTCTGCACGTCGGTGACGTCGTTACCGTGATTTGCATGTCCTACAGTACACGCGCCTTTTTCGGTACTTACGTATTATAGCCGAAACTTTGCGGTTTGGCGAAAAAACGGCAATAAAGCGCCAATTATACGCCCATCCTTGTTCAGAGTATTGTTTTCGCCGTTCATTGCTTTTCGTTACATGAGCTTCCAGTTATAAGTTTCGTTTTGAAGATTTTCTTTATTTTTTTAGGTTATGAAAGTTATTTAACAAAGATCTTTTATAAGAGAAGTTTGACGAGAAATATGACAGTGTAATACCTCAACTTTGATAAAAGATAACTTTTATAAAAGTTGGGCCCTTCGTCAAAGTTTTATAAAAGATTTCGGTACTCGGATGTTATAAACAACATTTCGAGCAATAGCATGTATAAAAAATACAAATGTGTGGAAAACGCGTCAGATAAAGAACAAGATTTCGATTCGAAATAATTTTAGCTCTAATTAAAAATTGCGCACTAATGACAAAACAGAAATACACGAAAAATATTCAAAATGAGTATGTTAAAAAATACACAAATCTTTGGAAGAAAAAGTCTTAGGATGCTGAAATTTTGCATGATGGTTACTACTAAGCTCTATATGCCCACCCAAAAATATTTTTAAAAAGTACAAATATTAAAGGGGTTAAAAGGGGCTTAACCCCCTCCCCCTCTGAAAAAACCCCATTGTATCTCTGAAACCATAGGACCTAGGAAGCTGAAATTTTGTATGGTGGTTCCCCTTAAGCCCTTGGTCCCACTAAAAAATGTTTTTGAAAAATACAAATTTTAAGGGGGTAAAAAGGGGCCTAAACCCCCTCTAAAAAACCCACTGTATCTCTGGAACCATAAGGACTAGAAAGCTGAAATTTTGCATGGTGGTTCCACTTAAGCCCTAGGTACACACTAATTAATATTTTTAAGGAGCTCGAATATTAAGGGGTTTAGCCCCCTCCCCCCCTAAAAAATCCCACTGTATCTCTGGAACCATAGGGTCTAGGAAGCTGAAATTTTGTATGGTACTTCCCCTTAAGCCCTAGGTACACACCAATAAATCTTTTTTAAGAGCTCGAATTTTAAGAGATTTAGCCCCCTTAGATAGAAATAACTTTTATAAAAGATCTTTGTCAAAGAACTTGTATAGATAATGTATTATAGGCCAAAAGGAAGAAGATGCAGTGTCTTTTTTCCAGATCCGTGGAATTTTGCCCAGTCAGCGTGTATGCCCGAACTTTCACAACATGCGTGTCTATTTTAACCGACCAGTAGCTGGAGATGTAATATTAAAGATTGCGACAAAACAGTCAGAATTCACAAGGAAAACTGGTTCTACGGTTCCCGATTGCCATTCTTAACGTTTTTAAGATTCATACCAGGGTTGTAAATAAAGTAATGGCAACATACCCAGAAATTTTTTTTAATGTACGTACAAACAAAATTACATTACAGTCCTTCAATATAGTCACCAGCAAAGTCCTTTTGCCAGATGTCAGGAAGCCGTAGGATACCTTTGGCAAGGTGTTGTGTGTTGATGTTACCGACGGAGTGCCTTAATGCTCGGCACGTCAGGAAAATCTGATGCCTCGACGAGGTTCTTTCAAATTAGGAAAGAGGTCGTGTCACGGGAGTACGGAGGGTGTTCCAACAACTCCCGGGTGCGGATGGTGCTGTAGAAACGGGCAACCTTGATTTTAATCCCCGACCTTTGATCACTTTTTGTAAACATGATTTAGAGCGGTAGAGACGACACTGTCCACTTCAACGTCACGCAGAAACTACCCCTTCTACTGGATCTACGGTTTTATGTACTCTACACATTGACTACAACTCCACCTCACTTCTCGGATATCCTGTTTGAGCATGCCCGATGTTCTACGACTTTTCTGGGCGACGTTGCCACTACTTAATTTACAACCCTCGTATAAAGCTGGTCGCAGAAGTTAACCTCCATACAATGGTGAAAACAGCAAATGGACATGGCAGATAAAATGACGTTTGACTGGTTCACTTTTATGTGTGAAGTTTGTGTTCATGTTTTAAATTCACGCACTATTATGAAAATTGGCAGACACTCAAAAATTGTGGAAGTAGATGAGAGTCTTTTCACTAAAAGAAAAAGTAACGCAGGCCAAATTTTACTACAACAGTGGATTTTCGGCGGTGTGTGCCGTGAGTCGGGAGAGGATTTTTTGGTATAAGTGTTTAACTGCAACGCTTATGTCGAATTAGCTACCATGTTTAGGAGAGCAGCACAATATATACAGACTGCTGGAAAGCCTATAAAACGCAAGAACTGGAGAAGGCTGGCTTTAGGCACTTTATTGTGAACCATAGATACAACTTCATCTACCTGATGACCGGTGCCCATACTCAAACAATAGAAAGACTTTGGGAATCTGCGAAGTGGCGAAACAAACAACATAGGGGGACTGCCCACCACCATCTAGATTCTTACATCTCCGAATTCCTGGGGCGTGAACACGTAGTGGGAGCAGACATATTTTCCAGTATTTTATATGCCATTGCAGAATTGCTACCTCCAGAAAGTGTTATGCATGCTTAATGACAGCTTTTTACTCATACTTATATTTCATATATTTTTTTCTTTTTATATCCTTATTTAGAATATTTTTGTGTATACTCTTAAACAAAAAAAAAGAAGAAAAAAAGACGCACCAAGAAAGAGTTATCCGAATGGGACGAAAATCGGTAGATGTGATGAACATGAACATAAAGACAAATGATTACAATTGGAGAAAAAATGGATGATTTATCTAAAGAAAAAGCTTCACAAAGTGAAAAAGTCAATAACGCGTTGGTCCACACACCTCTGGCCCTTATGCAAGCAGTTATTCTGTTTGGCATTGATTGATATAGGTGGCGGATGTCCTCCAGCGGGATATCATGTCAAATTCTGTCCAATTGCCGCGTCAGATCGTCAGAATCCCGAGCTGGTTGGAGGGACCTGTAGATAATGCTCCAAACGTGCTCAATGGGGGAGAGATCCGGCGAACTTACTTTCCAAGGTAGCGTTGGGCGAGTACAAAGACAAGGAGTAGAAACTCTCGCCGTGTGCGGGCGGATATTATCTTGCTGAAATGTAAGCCCAGGATGCCGTGATAGGAAGGGCAACACAACGGGCCGTAGAATATCGTCGACGTACCGCTGTGCTGTAACGGTACCACAGATGACAACCAAAGGGGTCCTGCTATGAAATGCAATGGCACCCCAGACCATCACTTCTGGTTGTCGGCCCGTATGGCAGAAGACAGTCAGGTTAGTATACCACCGCTGTTCGGGGGTCTACAGACACGTATTGACTGGTTATCGGGACTCAATTCGAAGCGGGACTCATCACTGAAGACAATTCTACTCCAGTCAGTGACATTTCAGGTCCAATGTGCCCGACACCACGCAAACGGGATTGTCGGTGTACAGAGGTCAATGGTAGTCAGCTCAAGGGGCTCAGCCCCCTTTCTCTGAGCCGCCTATGCAGGGTGCTTGCGGTGACCGAAGCACCAGTTGCACGTACGATCGATGATAATGATGAATCTGGGGTTGTGAGTGCTGTTCTCACGATTGCTCGGTCTTCACGTTCTGTCGTGTCTCTTGGCCGACTGCTTCCTTCTTGAAGCTGTGTTTGGCCATGGTTCACCCATTCCTGCCAACATCGTATAATAATGGCATCGCTCCTATACAAATGTCGAGCGATTCGCCGATTAGACCAACCGGCTTCTTTGATCCCCACTACACGTCCTGTCTCAAAGGCTGACATCTGCGCATATCGTTCTCACCCCTGTATGCGAGACATAGTTACTGTCTACCTGAGTACTCGGAATGAAATTCGCAAAGAATTTATGACCTGAAATCGAAATTTCTCCTCTTTAATATCCTGCCAGTTGCACAGTTAAGATACTCTACAGCTTCATATGCTCATTCATTGGCCTCCAAACTTTAAATATTTGCATTTTCCGTCGAAACCTGTATGCATATCAATTTGTGTTCAATTTGCATTACCCCTTCTTGGCGCGTCGCTTTTTTGTTTTGTCTAAGAGTGTATTTTTATTTTGTCTTTAATATGAAATTTTTATTTAGATCTAAAATTATCTATAGCGAAATCTTGTTTTTCAGCTGCCGATTATTTTTTACTTTTCTATGTGTTTTCCACATACTTTTTTAAACATGCTGGTGTTGAAAATGTTGATGCATGTTTAATGACTGCTTTCATATATTTCATACTAGCTGAATACACGTGCTTCGCCACAGATTACATGAGTGCCATGAGTTATGTCATTTGGTTCATTTAATTTCAATTAACTTTAGCAGTAAGTGGGGTCATTTATTAGGAGTTCACCGCATAATTTAACGACAGTGATCCGACTTTAAATACGAGTTTTGGATATTTCATTTTTATTTTCAGGATTTAAAACCACTTTACAACCTCCTTAAAAGTTGCTTTTTAAAAATCTTCTTGGTCAGCATGTAGAGCCTAAGAGGAACCGCCATGCAAAATTTCAACTTTTTAGGTCTTATTTTTCCAGAGATATAGTGGGTTTATTTCTTTTTTTTTGAGGAGGGGAGATAAACCACTTAAAATTTGAACTTAAAAAAAATTATCGGTGTGCACCTAGGCCTTATGGGAAACCAACCAACAAAATTTCAGCTTTCCAGGCCTTATGGTTCCAAAGATACAGTGGGTATATTTCTATTTTTTTATTTTTTTGGGGGGGAGGTATCTCCTTAAAATTTGAACTTAAATAAAAAGGTTTATTGGTGTGCACCTAGAGCTTAAGGGAAACCAACCAACAAAATTTCAGCTTTCCAGGCCTTATGGTTACAGCGATAAAGTGGGTTTATTTTTTTTTCTGAGGGGGGATGTAAACCCCTTAAAATTTGAACTTAAAAAAAAGATTTATTGGTGTGCACCTAGGGCTTAAGGGAAACCAACCAACAAAATTTCAGCTTTCCAGGCCTTATGGTTCCAGAGATACAGTGGGTTTATTTCTTTTTATTGGGGGGGGGGGGGAAACCCCTTAAAATTCGAACTTAAAAAAAAAAAGATTTATTGATGTGCGTCTATGGCTTAGGGGAAACCAACCAACAAAATTTCAGCTTCCCAGGCCTTATGGTTCCAGAGATACAGTGGGTTTATTTATTTATTTTTTTTTTTGGGGGGGGGGGGGATAAACCACTTAAAATTTGAACTTAAAAAAATATTATTGGTGTGCACCTAGGGCTTAAGAGAAACCAACCAACACAATTTCAGCTTTCCAGGCCTTATGGTTCCAGCGATACAGTGGGTTTATTTCTTTTTTTCGGGGGTGGTGGATAAACCACTTAAAATTTGAACTTAAAAAAAATTATTGGTGTGCACCTAGGGCTAAAGGGAAACCAACCAACAAAATTTCAGCTTTCCAGGCTTTATGGTTCCAGCAATACAGTGGGTTTATTTATTTTTTTTTGGGAAGGGGAGGTAAATTCCTTAAAATTCGAACTTAAAAAAAATATTTATTGGTGTGCACCTATGGCTTAGGAGAAATCAACCAACAAAATTTCAGCTTCCCACGCCTTATGGTTACAGAGATGCAGTGGGTTTATTTCTTTTTTTTGGGGGGGGGGGGATAAACCACTTAAAATTTGAACTTAAAAGAAAATTATTGGTGTGCACCTAGGGCTTTAGGGAAACCAACCAACAAAATTTCAGCTTTCCAGGCCTTATGGTTCCAAAGATACAGTGGGTTTATTTCTTTTTTGGGGTTGGGAGGGCTAAGCCCCTTAAAATTTGAACCAAAAAAAAAGATTTATTGGTGTGTACCTAGGGCTTAAGGTAAACCAACAAACAAAATTTGAGATTCCCAGGCCTTATGGTTCTAGAGATACAGTGTTTGTTTTGAGGGGGCAGGCTAAACCCCTTAAAATTTGAACTTAAAAAAAAAGATCTATTGGTGTGCACCCAGGGCTTAAGGGGAACCACCATACAAAATTTCAACTTCCCGGACTCTTTTGTTCAAGAGATACATTGGGTGTATTTTAAGGGGGGGGGGGGTTAAGCCCCTTTTAAAACACCGTTAAAATTTGTAATATTTTTAAAATATTTCGTAGTGGGCATGTAGGACTTAGGAGTAACCAACATGCAAAATTTTAGCATACTAAGACTTAATCTTCGAATGTTTTACGTTTGTTTTAACATAGTCACTTTGAATATTTTTCGTGCATTTTTGTTTTGTGATTAGTACGCAATTTTTAATCAAAGCTAAAATTATTCTTAATCGAAATCTTGTTCTTCATCTGACACGTTTTCCAAACATTTGTAATCTTTAAACATGCTGTTGCTGGAAATGTTCTTTATAACTTCCGTTTAGAAAATGCGTTGCCACTGTGAATTTAGGTGTTGGCGGGCGGATATTTCGCCAAGGGTAAAAAGCTGCCAAGTTTCAACTATAATAAGTAAGTACCCTTTATTCTTGTATATTCCCCTAATAGTTGCCGTGTTCTGTGTATGGATCTGTCATATAACGCCTCCGGTGCGACCGCTTCATAAATATATCAGCCTATGACATCCATTTTGATTTATGAGTTAGTCTTAACAAGTTCAAAGTAAAGTTCAAAAAAATTATTTGCTATCTAAACCCGAATAATTTTAATTAAAACAACGTAATATGGACACAAATCAACTTTATTTCGATTTTTAAACGGCTGTCATACAAGTATTCATTTTATATATTCATAACTTGAAAATGCAAACACGAGTGAGTCATTCATTCACCGCGATTCATTCATCGTGATTCATTCATCGTTGAATATGTTGTTAAATAAAAGGTGCTGAACAATACGTCATTATGCAAAATAGTGGCGCTGCAGTCGGAATATGTCATTTGCGAGGAGCATGAAACTGCATGTCTCAGAGCAAGGAGACAAATGTCGCTGCGAGGTTGAGATTAGACATCTGGCATATCCAAATTGTAACAATGACCTCCAGGCATCTTTTGACCGAAGAACTGCGATGGTGAGCTATTGGGAGACTAGAGGCAGGACAAAGTCAGACAAAAGTGGCCAGAAAACTAAATGTGAGTCCGTCTGTGGTTCATAGACTTTGGTAACAATTTCTAACCACAGATTCAGCATTCAGGAGGTTCAGCCAAGGAGGGCCATATGCTACGACGAGTGCCAATGACCGATATTTGTCATTATGCGCACGAAGGAATAGAACCGCAACTCCGTCTGCAGATCCTCCCTCGCTGCAAGCTCTGGAAGGTTAGTGTCAACATCAACCGTGCGTAGAAGGCTTCATGAAGGTGGTTTTTTTGTGAGGCGACCAGCCATTTGCGTCCCGCTCACGTAACGCCATAAGCGAGAACGTTTGTAGTGGGCACGTCAACATGTCCACTGGACGCGTGATCAATGGAGGGCTGTTCTCTTTACGGATGAGTCTAGGTTTAGCCTCCAAAGCGATAGTAGGCGTATTTTGATTTGGAGAGAACCAGGAACTCGTTCTCATCCATCACACATCCGTGAAAGAGATGCATACGGATCAGGCAGTGTCTGTGTTTGGGGTGGTATCTCTTTGGGTGAACGCACAGACCACCATGTCTTTCCCCTTCGGAAATGTGAATGCTCACACCTATAGAGATGACATCTTTGATGCTTATCTTATGTGCACCCTTACGCCGGAGCAATAGATGATGCTTTCGTGCTACAGTATGATAACGCGAGGCCGCATAGGGTGCGCATCGAGGATGCTTATCTTGAGCAAGAAACAATTCAGCGCATGGAGTGGCCAGCTCGATCACCGGACCTGAATCCTATCGAGCATGTTTAGGACGCTTTAGGACGTATAGCTGCAATCCTCCTCCTAGGACCTTAGCCACGCTTTCAACTGTTTTGCAAGAGCAATGGCTCTCACTTTCTACCGAACTCATAGACCGCATAACTGACAGCATCACACATCACTGTATGTGCTGTATTGCTTCTCGGGGGGGGGGGGGTCATACGCCATATTAAAGATACTTTTCCTATACCAAACTGACACATCTGATTTGTTCATTGTATACATATGCTAGTTTCTTTAACACCATAATTGTCTGGCGATTTCTTTTTATGCTATTTTATACCTACCTATGTGTTGTATAATGTGTATAAGTTTCATTAAATTCTACGCGTAACTTTTTGAGTAATCGCTATTTTTGTGACTTTTCCTTAATTTTTGATAACCAGTGTATTTTAATCAGATATTACAATAATGTCAAATTTAGTATCTTTGGAAAGTTGCAAACCCGACGCATGGGTAGTGATATGTTCAAAACTGTGTACGGAAGAAATGAATATTTCTAAATTGCCAACACAAGTGGCTTTCATGTGCTCACATGTGGCTTTGATGTGATTTTTCGTAAACATTCTATTCGATGATAGTGTTTAAATTTCTGTTTAAAAGTACTCATAATAGTACTTTTATAACGATTTGTATTCTAGTCGATTTATTATTTAAACGGTGTGACGTAACATATCGGCCAGCTTTTTTAAAAATTTTTTAATTTCGTAATGTCTGAATGATTATATTTGGATGTAAATTTCAAACAAGTAACTGAATTTAACGTTTTAATTGCGTTTAATTGAATATTTATTTGCTTAAAATTGTTGTCTTGTTCATACCGATTTTTCGTAAAGCATTCTTATTACGATGATAGTGTTTTTAATTTCTGTTTATTGTTGTATTTTTGCACGTGAGTAATTTGTATAATTTTTTAATCTGATTTTCTTTAGTTTATATATTTTATTTTTGCTTAATATATTTATATATATATATATATATAGCATATTTATACATGTATATAGCTTAATACATGAATATATAACATATTTATATTAAATTGAAATAGATTGAATTAGATTGTTAAATTTGAATTTATTCTTATTTATTGAAATAGACTGCAAAAATGTTTTGCCCGTGAGTAATTTGTATTATTTTTTAATCGGATTTTCTTTAGTTTATATATTTTATTTTTGCTTAATATATTTATGCATAGCATATTTATAGCATATTAGTTAGATTGTGCTAGTCGGATTGAATAATCTGCGGTAAGTGTGCTTTTTTTCCAAGAAGAAGGACGTTTTTTTTAATTATAAACTCGGATTATATCATCTCGAATTATTACAACATTTTTAATTATAACATCGGATTGAAAAACAGCTAATATTATGAAAAAATTTCTATTATTTTAACAAGGTTAATAATCTTTTTTTATTGGAACTCTTAAATTATTTAAAGTTAAGTTTTGACGGTTACTATCAAGTATTGTTGTAGTGCAAAAAAAAGAACGGAACCATAGTTTGTAACGTAGAAATTAGGAACGGCACTATAGTTTGTAATGATAATTGTGACCGGCACTACATTCTGTAGTAAGAAAATTGGTAACGGCACTATAATCTGAGCAGGTGAAAATTGTCCTTTAACAGGAAAGGAGATAAAGTTCTTTATCAGCTAATGGAATGGTTACGTGTCATTGTCTGTGCACAATAAATATTACTGCATCATATCAGTGGAGTAGAACGGCATCGTAGTTTATACTGGTGAAAGAACCGCACTATAATTCGTGGAATTCGACGACACAATATTCGTACAAGGAAAAGATGGCCGAAAGTCTATGATGAATATCTCTACGATGTACTTATTCGACAGGAATGCCAATATATATATATATATATATATATACGAACAAGTCAGGAACGTAATGAAGATAAATACCTGTAGAGTATCGCTAACTGGAACACCTCATCATTTCTCACAAAAAACTCTGATACTAAGTTAAGGAAAAGTACATTTTTTGAAGTTCGGACTCTTCAGTTCGTGTTTGCCGATAAGTGATCGTGAAGTAGTGGCTGCGAAGGAATACAGATAACCACAGGAAGTTCCAACGTCGACTACTATCCCGGAAGGATATCAAGTAAAAAAAATTAAATGAAACTAACTACGTTTTTCTTGTACTACACAAAATTTATTGTACTTAATACTAGGCCTTACGTAGTACAAGATTACTGCAATATATAATGTTACTTCTTCAGTGAAGTTCTCACATCAAAACTGTAAAATCAGTTAGAAGAAAAATGACCGTCATGGTCTATAAAAATACATATAAAGAAAATGGGATAGCATCCTCCAGAATTAGGCAAAAAGCCGCCTTCCGGAGGGGGTTGAGGAACCGACCTATATATTCAGAAAAATATCGTAATCTGTTAATTCAATTTCTTCCAAGTCAGAACGAGAGGGAGCGATTGTTGCAATACAGTTGCGTGCCAACATGCCAAACGCCGTAGCCTACCTTCGGTGAAGGAAGGGAGCGCATTTAGCGGAAAGGGCGATAACAGTAGAAAAGTTGCAACCATGTACTTATGACGTAAAGGCGCGGTAGATTTTAAAAGCGGTAATTGGCTGGGCAGGTGAGACCTGGCGACTTTCAAAATTCACCAAAATTTGGTGATTTTACGCCAAAGTAGTTTTCTCAGAAACTGCCTCGAACCAATTAACGTGAGTACATTTCCGAGCTTATCTGCCGACGCGCTTTTGTAGTAATAATTGACAAACGTTCCCTGAAGCACCGCGTAAAGAAATACATCTCTCGAATGGGATTTTGATATATGGTACTCTTCTTGTTAGCCAGTAAACAGGAAACCGTAATTTAAAAAGGAGCCTGGGAAAGAGAACCGTAATGGTTTCTTTAACAATATCGAGTGGTTTCAATTCACAAACAGATGTGAATGATTTACTCAAAACGACGTTATAGGAAGACCACCCATAATTTAAGGCTAGGATAAGAAACACATTTGTTAACATTAACTATTGCTCGAAAAGTAACTGAATTAAAATATTTCATGGCATTAACTAAATTTTACATTAAATTGGGGCAAAATAGGCACAATTTAACTGTATCGAACAAATTCCGCGCTGGATTATTACAACAGTTTTAATTATAACATCGGATTGAAAAGCAGCTAAGATTCTATAAAAAAATTCTAGTATTTTAACAAGGTTAAGAACCTTTTTTTATTGGAACTCTTCAATTATTTACCGCCAAGTTCTGACGGATACTATCAAGTATTGTATATATATATATATATATGTAGTATATGTTTGTGTGACAAGGATTTTAAGGGCTAGGATAATTTAAGGGGAACAAAAGGGGGTTTTGCGAGGGAAAATTGGATTTAAAACGCTAAACGCAGAGATTTTGAGGTAAAATGGGAATAGTTTGCAAGAAGATAGGTGGCAGCAGCTCACTCGTCGCAAAGACAATATTTCATCACGGGGAGCGAGAATGACCTCGAAATTCTAGAGAAAGGCGTGTGCTTTCTGCAGAATAAGTAAAAGAACATTCTGGAAAGTTCTATGATGAGTCGCCAGTGCTCTTGCTGGAGGCCTGAACAAGGAACAAGGCAGTTGGCGCGAAACATTCGACAGGGTAAGATCTATGGCTCTCAAGATGGATTTTGGACGGAGGGGACGCCTCAAATATTTTCGTGTCGGACATGTGGGCCAACGAATTTTAATAAAAGAATGTTTAAACGATAACCTGTCTTCATTTCTTTTCTGATTACGACTGCAACATTCGCCACTCTCTATACCTATTTAGACAGACTTGTCAGTTTATATATGTATCTATATATGTATGTATATGCATATGTATATATATATATATATAATATATATATATATATATATATATATATATATTATATATATATATATATATATATATATATATAATATATAGTATATATATATATATGATATATATATGTATATATATATATATAATATATATATATATATATATTATTATATATAATTATATATATAATATATATATACTTTCCTGTCTACGTGGCGGCATCTAGGGGGTGTCTAAGAACAACACACTTGAGTCAGAAATCAACTATACATTTTAAAACTTAACAATAATCATTCATTAATAGAGATAGAAATTACGAGATGCCTGAGAGCCTACTTCTACTGTCTCCGGTACAATATAACAGGAATCACGGGATAGCTTCGCTTCCCTTCAACAGAACACAAGATCGGGAAGCTTTCTCGCTCCAGTCAAATACACCACAACGCAGGCCCTTGACCCGCTCCGTTCGAATTACAATATCTCTCTCGTGCCTGTAACGAGGATTCCTTCCAGAAATATTAATTTGGTTGGGCTCATAACGCACGTTAAATTAATGCAAAATCTCTAATGCGAAATAGTTGTCCCCTTAAAATATAATATGTAATTTCTATACCGTTCCCGTCGACGTCTGTGTTCTTGAGAGTTAGCCGTTGCCCATTTCTCTTAAACCGTTAAAGCTTCAACCATAATTTGCTTAGGCCAGGTGTTAGTCTCAGGATTCCCTTGTTAAGTGTCCTAAAATGCACTTTTTAATGGCTGGTAATTGCAGGGTGTGTCATGTGAACATCCAACTAGCTTTTGTCCACGCATGCCGTGTTGAGTTTGTTTCAACTAAATTGGACCATAAAATCATTTTAAGTTAGAAATATATGTGGTTCTCTCCTATCCCTTTGTCCGAGAGGAAGTTTTCCCACGAGTGAACGTGGCGGTCAGCTTGGCGTGAAAGCACTCTCCGAGATGTTCTTTCTCCCCTCGTTCGAACCAATCATGCAGAGGCGCGAATTTCGTAGCATCAGGCTATAACCATTCCCGGGCCTCCATTTAGCGGCGCAATAAGTTTTTTTCTCCTCTTGGCGAGGTTTCGGCCGGTTTCTTTTGTTGGCCATTAAGCGCTCGGGTTGTGGTTACGGTGATATTGTATAACGCCGTGCACTGGTCCTTAGGAGTTTTTAATTGGCTGGATTTATCTCGCTATTGTAACCCTCTTTTTCCGCGTTTTTGTAGGCCTGTCCAGTGATGATAAGATTAGCAGAGAACATTTTTTTCATGGAGAGTGTTGTCCTCTTATATATTTAGGTTCAAGCACCCCGATCAGTTTGGCTCTGCCAATTCTGCATCGGGGGGCTAGTTTTTATATGTTAGATGTTAGATATACCTTCAGTCTTTAGACCAATGCGGTCATTTTTGTATTTCGCTGCAGTTCATGGTGTATTGAGCTCCATCGCATATGTAAATAGCCTTTATATTATTCAAGATCTATATCAAAAGAAACATTTTTTTAAAATTTTAAATGCATGGGGAGAGATTACTTGCTTACCAGCTTCAATTTTTCATGATAACGTTGACAGTGAATACCTGGGTGTTTGTTGCGGACAAGTCAGTGTCATAACGATCCGGTAATCGACACAACATTCCAGCCGCCCGCACTAGGGACTCCTGCTAACCGTAGGTAGAACTGTTTGGTAGTGCCGTAGTCTATCTACCTAAGGAACATTATCTGTAGCATTGTACATCTCAGAGACTTACAAATGCAATTCTCTTTTCCTCACCACCATCTCCTACAATTTATCTTCCGGACACTTGCAACGATTCTACAACTTTGGATTTGATGCCTCATCAGAACATTGAACAGTACTGATATCATTAAGACTTTCAGCTTCCACTTAGACTGGGATCCGTCCCTTCATTTTCCCTTTGCAGGAGACTGTTTCACTCCCATAAGCATCAATAGCCCATAATCTCTACATCACAGATATTAATCTACATACACCTGTACAATTGATCCCCCTCTATCCGACATAACAGTACAGTGCCTATCGCACGGAGTCCAAAACACAAACTCATTCCTCTGGAAGTTCTGCACTTCTCTCTCCCCACGTGCACAGGGCCATTTTTCACACCACGCTTCGAATTGCCTCCAAGCCGGGTCATTCAACCCTCGACTGTCCCCTCAACAATGTCGCAGGAAGAAGGGTTCGGTGCGTCTCTGGCTACGCACAGCAACAGAGAATATACTATAGCATAGAAGAGATTTCGCATAAATCATATATATATATATATATATATCCATATAATATATATATATATAGATATATATATATATATATGACACGGATAGTGTTTTCACCCGTGGTTAAAAAATGTTCCTGCAGTCGTCGTATTCGTAATTAGTTGGGCGAGGTGGCAGGGAATGGGCTGACAAGAAAGTCAACTACTCTTAATCCTTCTTTATTGCGTTTCTTAAAAGAACCATGCTCCAGGGTAAGTGTTTCCGTAGCTATTTTGGTTAATTTCCTCAGCATGCCGCCGCGAGCTTCCGCTCTCAACGAGATTCCCACACAATCTACCGCCAAACTTAATTTCTCCGAGCTCCTGGCGTCTAACGCATGTGCAGATCCCTCCCATTGGCATCTGAACTCTCTTCTGCTGACTTTTCGCTTTTGCTTCGATCCAAAAAAACCCGTACTATTCTAAAATAAACCCTTTGCTCTAGAATCGCTCGCTTTTCGACTGACTGTCTCTGCTAAAGGGAATATTTTCCTTCAGAATACACGCGCTCTGTTAAAATTGATTGTTACTTTCTTACTATTTTAAAGCCCCCTGGGAATTCTCAGTTAATGCTTAACATATACATATATATATATATAAATTTATATATATGTAATTAACAAAGATATGTTAGTGACCAAACAATAGATTAAAGTCTGAAAATCCAATGCATGCATTTAAATTAACAGAGAACATATTAGTAAAGGACATTAAAATAAATTACTTTCAAGTAAGGCGTTGAATGCTGCACTTTTATTGAAAGAAAATAAATCAGACAAAGTTGAAAGTGAAAACCAGTATGAGCTCTAAAGCTACTTGCAGCCAGGAACTAAAAACATGAAAAGATAAGTATTCAATATGTTTAAGACAGCATCTCGTCATCAGCGGTGCCGATACTGTTTAAAAACCAATGGATTGTTTCTGATAAGTATGATCTTAATAATAAACATACTTAGACACCGTACAATCCATTAGAAACAGAAGCATTGAATAAATAGTTACTTAATCAAAGAACGCCAAGCCTGGCCTTAGACAAAGTGGAAGTTAAGAATAGGAAACCGCAAGAAGACTGACGTCACAAAACTTACAACCATGGAGCAAATGGAAACACAGAATCAGACTTACTAAGGAGACTGTGCTATAGGACAAATTACCTAAATTAAATTAGTTTTTTATTATGACTAAGAGTTATTTTTATTATTTATTAATTAATATTACTTTTACTTAAGAATTTAATTATTATTTATTAATTTTAATTTTTAGTAGTTATTTACTCTTATTATTCTTATTAGTATGTATTACCAATTAATTGCAACAGAACAAGCTATTCATTAAATCTAAAACAACCAATTATGTGCTTGGAAAGACTATCAGGGTAATAATTACGTTTTAGCACATCTAACAAGTCTGAAATATGCTTATTCCTATTGTCTTTAGAACAAAGCCTATTTATACGTACTAGCTGATTTACAATAATGTTTTTAAAAACAGATTTATGTAAACAAGTTAGGTAATTTAGAAATTTAACAATATTAAAATCATAATCTGATCTTTTATCATATATGTCAAATGTATAATTGCAATTTGAATTTAATTTAATGTTAATATCTAAAAAGTTTACATTAATATTATTTTGGCTACTTTGTATTAGTTCCAGATTATGAGGGTAAAAATTTAAGGATATATGATTATTACTTTTATTAATTACAATTATATCATCAATGTATCTAAATATTTTGTAACTGCTATTATCAATATTATTTATATTATCAACTTCAAAATAATGTAAGTATAAATTGGCTAGTATACTAGAAGCATTTCAACATTGTGGTACACCTTTAATCTGAAAGTCTATACACCCAACAAACACAGGACTGACGGCAGCTTATCGGGCCAGTGCTGGAGGCGCCGGTAGAACGACAAGTACGGGAGAATTTTTCCGGGCCGCTGGCGGGTTGTTTACGAACCTCTGACGGGGGAACGATTTGCGTTTGCTTGTTTCAGGGCCTGTGATGGGTTGATGTGAATCGCACCGAAACCGTTATTCCTCTACCTTCCCGGAACTGGACCCCCGATTCGTAACTACAAGTAACAGAAATCTGCATCAGAATTATGGATTTGAAAGGGAAGGCAAAGATTAAATTAAACAGAATTTTTAAAAATATTTATTTTATTGTTGTGAAACTTCTTTTACGCGCAAAATTCCCATAATTTTCCTTGTATGTAAAAATTGTATTATGTGAGAAGTATTATTTGAAATTGTATAATTGTATTATTTGAAAATTCTCATAATTTTCCTTGTATGCAAAGATTGTATTCTGTGTGTATGTTTTTAACTCCCTAGAAGCTTATAAAAACAGATGAAAATTAGTTTCATTGTTTATTTTTATATATTACTGGAGAAATTAAATATCTACTTAAAAATGGGTCCTTGTTTCACCACTCTTTATTTATAAGAGAGGAAATAGTGATAAAATTTGTTTTTTTCTATTTCTTTTATAGTATATTAAAATAATAATATATATTTTTGTAGATAAAATATTCAAAATATATTTTTCAGGAAACTTACATATTCTAAGTATTTCTAATTGTTAGATGCCATTATAAAACAACTGATTTTGTAGAATTTTTTCTCGAATTTCATCGTATTAATTTTACAGTAACATATTCTTATAATACACATTTGAATGAAAGAAAAATAATTTTAAATTAAGTCCTTAGTTAAAATAAACAAATCACGCATATTTAGAAAAATATTAATGTAATGTAATGTCAGAGACATAGACAGTAGATGTCATGAGACACCAAATAAGATCACAAAATAAGACCCTTTATCCTCAGTACGTACTTTGAAGAATATATTACATTGTTTTTTTTGCAATTGAGTCAGGATACGAGAAATAATATTTACAATAAGAAAAAAAGGCCAAAAAATTAGTTTAAATAAATGTTAGAAATAAAAAATATGGCAATTAAATTTTAAATAATAAGTAAGTTATATTTAATAAATTAAATTGGAAGGTCTGAACATCCTCGAGTACAGAAAACAGAAATGCACCTTTCGGTATCGAACCCAGGACGGAAGCATGGGAAGCAAAAACGGACGTCACACACCAGCATTCACTGACAAATTGTTAAGTGTGGAACTTCAGTAAGAGGAAACTTCCTGGCATGGAACAGAAAAACAAATGAAAAATGTTAAGCACTATCAGAAACCAATGAATTAACCTGTGAACAATTAATGGACTGGGTAAGATTTGAAATATTAAGATCGGAACATAAATTTTTAATTTCAGCTAACACATCGCGGATTTTGATAAATTTATTTAGTGTACATCTAGATTTCCCAAAGATTAAACATTGTTGGGTTGTAAATTTTGAATAGGTTTGCTAGATGAGAGATTTAAATTATTTTTAAGAGCTTAGATGTATGAAAGAGTATTGGAAGTTTGATTGGTACCAAACTGGTTACCAGTTTTTACAGTGACGTAAGCCTAAAATAATTAATTCGCCTTCGACTTCCACAGCCAAAGTGTCGGTAAGGATTCCTTAAAAAGGATTTTAAGTGACCGTTAGGTTTTGGGATTTTTTTCCAAAAAAATTCAATGCGTAAGTTAATTAAGTAATTTTGAAAGGTCCGATATTAATCCAATTGCAGTAATCTTTTCATATAAGATTTTGACAAAGTTTCATGAAATTGATTTGGGATATTGAATTTTGACTAGGTTGTATATTTCGTTGAGGGTATCTTTGTACCGTTCCGCCATTAAAAAAAACATTGCTCAGGTTTGGTTTCCCGCCTAAAAGGAAATTCATCATTAGCAGCGGGAATTTCTTTCCTCTGGATTACTATAGTTTCCTAGGATAGAAAATTGGATTGAGAGAGGGATTCGATCATTAATGCTAGTTAAGTTAGAGTCGAGAGCAATTCGCTTTAGACCAACGGTGTTTAACCTGCGGCTCGCGCATGATATAACAAATATAAATCATTCCAATGTTGATGTTGTGTTTCACCATTTTCTTAATCCTAATGCAATTAAAATTAATTCAAAATCACAATTATTTGCAAAAGTTATGATTTCATCAAATATTAATATTTTTCATATTTAATATAGCAGACATATTAAAAAAACACAAATTTCAAAAATCACATTATGTTCGATTTCGTTCAAAATTACTACCCAGTAATCACATTGCATACCCAGATTATAATATTTTATACATTATATATACAATATATTTTTCATTTTCATAATAAAATTAAACTTTTAAATGTAGTTGACTTTTTTATGCGGCACGCCTGCCTTGAAAAAATTTACCATGTGGCCCAGATGCTGCAAAAGGTTAAACACCCTGCTTTAAGCTTATCTGCCTGATTCAGAGGTTTACTTTTTCAGATTTAGGAATATAATCAAAAGTGGGTGTAGAAGAAAATTTAAACGCACACTTACTGTGCATAAGATTAACAAGTTGTTTGAGATTGGGGATGTTAAACGTTATTTTGAAAAAAAAAATTCATGTTTTTCAAAAGTCCATAGTAATCACACATGGTTTCCATTATTTATTTCACTGACACATTGAATTGTGTTTTGTTTTGTTTTTTATTATTAAATTTTGGCATTATCTTTTGAGAATGTATTTTCGTTTTTATCAATGCAACTCTTGCAGAAGTGCCACGGACGGGTAAGGATGACTCGGTAACGAATTTAACAATCCTTTCTACCGCTTGTGTGTGACATGGAAAATTGCTGAAGTCAATACGTTGACTCTCCTGATCAGATTATTTTGCTTCCTTTAGAAACTGCTTTAGTTTGTAATCAGAAATATGCCTCGTTCTGTTACTTTAACATCTTTACGTACAATCATATCAATATAATCCTTGGCATCAAAGTTTATACGTTGAATTTAAAACTTTCTAATGCCCCCTTCATTTTTCAGTCCTTGCTTTTAGAATCCGGCGTAATCCAAGCTCTCTTACGTGGCTGGGATCAACTGATATCATACATAGGAGGAGATTTTCAGAAGCAGCAAAGTACGAATTTCTTTGAATGACTGGGTCAATTACATTTTTAAGAGTCTGATGGAGGTAACGTGAATAGCTTACAAGTTTCCACAAGTGCTTCGATCCATGGATATAAGATAGTTTCAGCTTTATGTGAAACGAAACAGGTGCATATGCTTACAAAATATACTGAGTCAGTATTCGGAGATTTTTTTTGCAGTACATTCTGTTCCCACATACAAGTGAAGTATTCGGTTTGCTAATGTAAGCTATCATGAATAACAAAGTTTTCCTGGTTTTCTCATAGACAAATCAGAAGAGCACCTTCCAACAGAGATTGCATTAGACATTTCTAACAAATATTTTGGGTCCACACTTAAATCATCCTTAATTTCTAGTAATGGAATGCCATTTTCAATAGGTGATAATTCAATTACTGGAAGTTCATAGCAGTTTTCTAGTTGTTTACCTATTTCTCCTCCAAATTAGGACGTAGGCGCAGTTCATTTCCATGAAATAGACAAATCAACCACTGCAGTGGCCTTCTTAATTCCTTTTCAAAGAAACGAACCACACCATTATTCAATCCAGTGTTCACGGCAGTTCCACCCATTCCAATTACAGTAACGTTTAAATTCTGGTTGTTGTCATTGAAAAATGCTATTATGCTATCTTATATACATTTTCCAGTGCCAGAAATCTGCTTCTGAAAATCTCGTCCTTTGTATGATATCAGATGATCGCAGTCATTTAAGAGAGAGCTTGGATTACCCCGGATTCTAAAAGCAAGAGCTGAAAATGAAGGTGGCATCAAAAAGTTTTTATTTCAACGTATAAACTTTGATGACAAGGATTATATTGATATGATGGAATGGAATTATGTTAAAGTACCAGAACTTCCTATGAAGAGGCATATTTCTGATGACAAACTAAAGCAGTTTATAAAGGAAGCAAAAGAATGTGATCAAGATAGTCAATGTATTGACTTCAATAATTTTCCCATGTCACACACAAGCAGTTGAGAGGATTGTTAAACTAGTTAGCGAGTCAAAAATACATTCTCAAAAGATAATGCCAAAATTTGAAACAGAAATCAATTCAATTTGTCAGTGAAATAAGTAAAGCAAACCATGTATGATTACTATGGACTTTTGAAAAATATGAATGTTTATTTCAAAATAACACTTTTACTTTAAAGACATTACATTAATATTTTTCTAAATAAGTGTGATTTGTTTATTTTAACTAAGGTCCGTTAATTAAAAATTGTTTTTTCATTCCAATGTGTATTATAAGGATATGCTACTGTAAAATTAAGATGATGAAAATTGCGAAATTCTACAAAATCAGTTGTTCTGTAATGACATCAAAAAATTAGAAATACTTAGAAATACCTAAGATTCCTGTAAAAATATTTTGAATATTTTATTTACAAAAAATATATATTATTAATTTAATATACCATAAAATAAACAGAAAAAAAAATTTTTATCTCTTCACAAAAATATCTATTTTGAAGCACCTGAAAAATATTTCAGTAGAGCAATAAAATTTTATATTCTTTAATCTAATACCAAAAGGCAGCTTTTGAAAGCTATAGCATATTGAAATTCCAAAACATGTTTTTCGCCTCGTGACCTTGGCTCGGAACTACAATGCACTAGTGTCATCTGCTTTTACGTTCAGTTGCACGTGATTAAAAAGGCGCCATTAAAGATTGCTTACAAGTTGGCTGAAATTAATCCACAAGTAAGTTTCATCCGTTAGTCTTAAATTATTGCCTTTAGATTTTATTTAACACCCTTACATAGTCAACATTATTCTATTACTGTTATAAGATAGTGTTTTAATCCAAGTTATAATATGAATTGTCCGTATTTCAGATCAAATTCTACTGAACTGAGTATCTATTGAATTAGCAATACTTATACTTATGTTAGCAATACTTAAGGCACTTACGAGCACTTTCGTATGCATAAATAAAAACATTTTGTTTCGGAAAAATTTAAGATTCGTGCTTCAGTTAATATTTTAGATGGACAAAGGAAGTAATTGTTCATCATTATAAATTTTCTTTGATAGTTTTCTTCCTGTTCAATGTATTGTATGATAAATCAATGAAATATTAGTTTGACATCTAAATTTTAATAATTATTAAATTATTGCACAATATAATTATGATCCATATGATGTAATTTAATGTAATTGACATTTTTTTTCTATGATATTTTACTCCAAAATTTATTCATTCACTGAATTAGATTGCTGATAAGCCTATAAAGAAACATCCCAACTCAAATTAAGAACTCCCCCTTTGAAATTCAGAGAAAGCATATTCACAGAGAAAGAAGAGATTGAGAATAATCATAAATATACTAAAGCATAATCCATGAATATAATCGCATTAACAGCTATCTCATAGTAACATGCACACATAAGTACCTTTTTAAGCAATAATTTGTTTGGAAAGCCTTAATTGAATCAGGTTAACTTGTTTAGGAATTCCAGTTTTCTCTAGAAGGTTTTTTATAACAGATAATTTATTTTTTAAGAATAATTATAATTAAAGTCATCTAAAAAAATGTCAAAAGCAACCAATATTACTTGTGGTTATATTATTTATTTTAAAAATTGTTGATATATAATGTATATAACAATTGAATATATTGATATTTTCAATTATTATTGATATATAAATGCAGTGTTCCCTAAACTAAGAGAAAAATATTTTTCCACACAAATAGTAGCATGAAAAAAGTTTTAAAATAAATAAGTACAATGAAATTGGTAAAAAAAATAACAAAAAAAGACTTTTAATATGACAGTAGGATGTTCTTAATCTGTTTATAAAAACCACTACAATTTCTTTCTAACCTAACTTTTTTTCATCAGTTTGTATGAAACATTAAAATTTTCTTTTCATGAATGCCTACGAAATCCATGAGATAATCAAAACATTTGAACATTTCATATATTTCATAACACCAGATCTGAAATACTAAAAAATTTTAAAAAAGAGTCAATGGTGCAATAATTTTGACTGCTATCCAAATACATTATTCATGTTTTTAATGGTAATATAGACAGCATTTTGCCTGTATGTTAACTTGGGTTTTATATTAAGAAACAAAAAATTTAGCATATTATGGATATTTATATACACTTCACAATACCAACTAAGTAGGTTGAATTTCATGCTATAATTTTTATAAATTCTAACAGAACTTTATTGATTTTATACTTATAGATCATGCTTACTTTTAACGCAAAAAAACATATAATTCTGATTTATGCCCCATCATGCAGTATGCATGAGTGCGTAAAAGATGCGAAATACTCATGCACATTAGGGTGGAACGAAAAAAAACTTTTTTTTGAATTTCAATATGCTCTAGTTTTCAAAAGTTGCCTTTTAACAAAATAAAGACGAAAATTAAATATTAGCGTAATTGGTGCATGTTTTCAGTTAGCGCAAGAAGGGCAAACTTTTGGTTTTTATTAAATTTTTGACAAATTTCGCAATTATTTTGAAATTGAATACACTTGTAGTACAAAAAAGCAGCAAAATATGTAATTTAAACATTCTTTTTAGTCAGGAGACCTGCTAAACTGATTATATAATACGTTTTACTTCATAAAAATAGTACACATAAAGACACTTAAGGACGAGGCACTTAAAAGACATTCGGACATCACGGTGGAACGAAAAGGTTTTTTTCAGAATTTCAATATGCTCTAGTTTTTAAAAGTTGTCTTTTAAAATTAAAATTAAGAATCGAAAATTTTTTTGCTCTACTAAGATATTTTGAAGTGCCGCAAAGGGCTTCAAAATGGATATTTTTATGAAAAAGTGATTATATTTGTATTTTTTGTTAATTTCTTTTGTAGTATATTAAAATAATGTATATTTTCTGTAAATAAAATATTCAAAATATGATATTTTGACAGAAAACTCGCATATTCTAAGTATTTCTAATTTTTAGATGCCATAACAGAACAACTGATTTTGTGGAATTTCGCGATTTTCATTATATTAATTTTACAATAGCATATTCTTATAATACACATTGGAATGAACGAAAAACAATATTTAATTGAAGGAAACTTAGTTAAAATAAACAAATCACGCTTAATTAGAAAAATATTAATGTAATGTCTATAAAGGCAAAACGTTATTTTGAAAAAAATATTCACGCTTTTCAAAAGTCCATAGTAATCACACATGGTTTCCATTACTTATTTCACTGACACATTGAATTATTTTATTGTTTCAAATTTTGGCATTATCTTTTGAGAATGTATTTTTCTTTTTATCAATGCATCTCTTGCAGAAGTGCCACGAACGGACAAGGATGACACGGTAACGAATTTAACAATCCTTTCTACAACTTGTGTGTGACATGGAATGTTGTTGAAGTCAATAATTTAAATGAACTGTCCCTACGTAACCTATTTTGTTTCCTATATGGAAAAACTAAAGGTCCAAATGAATTTGGAGGAGAAATAGGTAAACAACTAGAAAACTGCTATGAACTTCCAGTGATTGAATTTTCACCTATTGAAAATAACATTCCATTACTAGAAATTAAGGATGATTTAAGTGTGGACCCAAAATATTTGTTAGAAATGCATAATGCAATCTCTGTTGGAAAGTGCTCTTTTGATTTGTCCATGAGAAAACAAGGAAAATTTTGTCATTCACGATGGCTTATATTAGCAAACCGAATACTTCGCTTGTATGTGGGAACAGAATTTCCTGCAAAACATCTCCGAATACTGAGTACATTTTGAAAGTTTATGCACCAATTTGGTTTAACATAAAGCTGAAACCATCTTGTATCCGTGGATCGAAGCACTTGTGGAAACTTGTAAGCTATTCACGTTACCTCAATCAGACACTTAAAAATGTAATTGACCCTGTCATTCAAAGAAATGCATACTTTGCCGCTTCTGAAAATCTCCTCCTTTGTATGATATTAGACGATCGCAGTCAAGTAAGAGAGCTTGGATTATGCCGGATTCTAAAAGCAAGGACGGAAAATGAAGGAGGCATCGGAAAAATTTAGTTCAACGTATAAACTTTGATGCCAAAGTTTATATTGATATGATTTAATCGAATGATATTAAAGTAACAGAACCTCCTATGACGAGGCATTTTTCTGATGACAAACTAAAACAGTTTATAAAGGAAACAAAAGAATCTGATCACGAGAAACAAATTATTGACTTCAACAACGTTCCATGTCACACACAAGTAGTAGAAAGGATTGTTAAATTAGTTACCGTGTCATCCTTGTCCGTTTGTGGTACTTCTGCAAGAGATGCATTGATAAAAAAAAATACATTCTCAAAAGATAATGCCAAAATTTGAAACAATAAAACAATTCAATGTGTCAGCTAAATAAGTAATGGAAACCATGTGTGATTACTATGGACTTTTGAAAAGCATGAATATATTTTTCAAAATAACGTTTTGCCTTTATAGACATTACATTGATATTTTTCTAATTAAGTGTGATTTGTGTATTTTAACTAAGTTTCCTTCAATTAAAAATTGTTTTTCGTTCATTCCAATGTGTATTATAAGAATATGCTACTGTAAAATTAATATAATGAAAATCGCGAAATTCCACAAAATCAGTTGTTCTGTTATGGCATCTAAAAATTAGAAATACTTAGAATATGCGAGTTTTCTGTCAAAATATCATATTTTGAATAGTTTATTTACAGAAAATATACATTATTTTAATATACTATAAAAGAAATTAACAAAAAATACAAATATAATCACTTTTTCATAAAAATATCCATTTTGAAGCCCTTTGCGGCACTTGAAAATATTTTAGTAGGGCAAAAAGATTATATATTCTTCATTTTAATTTTAAAAGACAACTTTTAAAATCTAGAGCATATTAAAATTCCGAAAAAAAAATTTCGTTCCACCGTGATGTCCGAGTGTCTTTTAAGTGCCTCGTCCATAAATGCCCTTCTGTGTACTATTTTTATGAAGTAAATCGTATTATAAAATTCAGTTTAGCACGTCTCCTGACTAAAAAGAATGTTTAAATTACATATTTTGTTACTTTTTTGTACTACAAGTGTATTCAATTTCAAAATAATTGCGAAATTTGTCAAAATTTAATAAAAACTAAAAGTTTGTCCTTCTTGCGCTAACTGAAAACATGCACCAATTACGCTAATATTTAATTTTCGTCTTTATTTTGTTAAAAGGCAACTTTTGAAAACTAGAGCATATTGAAATTCAAAAAAAAGTTTTTTTCGTTCCACCCTAATGCACATATCAGTATAAATGTGAATATTAATGATTATAATTGTTTTTATTTTTTATTATTGCTTAATCATATATAGATGCAAAAAGGTTATTCTATTTTTCATCCCTAAGTTATTAAATTGTTGGTCATTGTGCACTTATATAATTTTATTTCTCAGTTTCAACTTTAAAATCTTGAAGAACCCAACAAGGATGAGAACTTTTATTTAGATAACATCATGTATGTTAGATTGTTATTAAAACTTTAGGTAAACTTTTGCATTCTGTGTGTGTCATTGGTAAAATCTTTATTAAAAATGTGATAATGCTCTCAATAACTGTCTATATAAGCTCTTTGTTTTCAAAAGACTTTAAGAAAGTCTTTAGGTATCATTCTGTTCAAAATAAATAAGAACTTAGCCCAAACTTATATGTAAAGGGGTTATATTCCCCTTTTTATTTTAGTGATAAGCAAGTTTATAAAGAACTCTACTTTTCAATACTTCTTGGTTTGATAAATCGTTCAATTTTTATTATGGCATTATAAGAAAATATTGGTTTCTTTACAGAATTTTTAAAGTGGAATCTAGATTCAGATCACAGTCGTTTTGGAAGACCAAAGCTGACTTGGATTCACCATAGCTCACTTGGATTCATAACCTGCGTAAGTTTGTGTAACTTTTTTTCTCGACATATACTTTTGTTTTCATCAGTAGACCCGTGGCCCAAATCACTTTTTTTATATTTTTTAGATTTATTTTGAACTTTAATTTAAATTTTTCTATGAAAAAACTATAAAAATATTTATTAAAGATCTAAAAATTTCAAATTAATTTTTTTAAACTTATATGCTAATCTCAACTTTCTCATAAACGTTGGTCTCAATAATTTGTGGATTGAATATTGATTTCCTTTATTTATTCTTTTTTAACTGTGAAGCTTTTTGTTACGGTTTTAGGTGAGTGAGAAAGTGCAGTCCAGGGATTTCAGTTAACATGACTCTTGTGAAAATCTTTTTAACTCTTGACGAAAAAGAAGTTTATATTATAAAAGTATAAAATGCCAAGGTTTATTTAGAGAATATAAAATCTGTTCATGGACAAAGTTTGTTTATAAAACTAGATTTTTATTAAAACTTTAGGTAAACTTTTGCATTCTGTGTGTGTCTTTTAGTAAAGTCTTCATTAAAAATGTGAGAATGTCGTCAATAACCGATTTATAAGCTATTTGTTTTCAAGACTTTTAGAGAGTATTTAGTTGTCATGTTGTGAAAAATAAATAAGAACTTACTGGTCCAAAGCATAGACGTGCCCCCCCAAACTTAACTGGAAATAAATTAAAACGTTAATAGAAGTTCAGTTAAATCAGAAAATTGTAGAAAACTTTTAAGAAAGTTGGTTTTTGCTCATTTTTTCAAACTGTGAAACTGAAAATACCGATTATGTCTTTAGCCCTAACATAGATTTTAACAATGATATGATCCATAACAAAAATTCGATGCTACCATTTTTTTTCTTCTTTTATTCATATTACATTTATTTTTCTCATTGTATAACTTTTTGAATACTACTCATACATCAATTCTATTGTTACTCAATTTCAAAAAATCATAATATTTCAAATTTTAAGGATCGATCGGTAGTCATTGCGCTGAGAAGGGCCCTAGCTGAATTCAATTTATGCCCGTCTCAAATGTTAGAAGCACGCTACGCCTATGGTCCAAAGTATACATGTAAGGGGGTCATACTACCTTTTTTATTTCACTGATAAGCAAACTTATAATGAACTCTGCTTTTCAATGTTTCTTAGTGTCACAAATCACTCTAATTTTTGTTATGGCATTATAAGAAAATATTGCCTTCTTTACAGAATTCTGAAACTGGAATCCATCTTCACCTCATTGTAATTTCCTTCAAAATATCCCATAACTCACATGGCAGTGTGCTCCATTCATAATCTGTAAGTTGATTTGAACCTCACTGAACCCATTTTTTTTTATTCTCTAGATATCCTTTTTTCAGCAGTGAACTTGTGGACAAAATTACAAAGTTGTGAATATATTTTTTTTTAATTTCTTTTTTGTACTTAAATTTGAATTTTTCTATGAAAAATCACAAAAAATACTTTTATTACATAATTCTTAATTAATAAACAACTCAAATTTTCAAATTTCTCTTCGTATATTTTATATGCTAATCCGAACATTCTCATAAACTTTGATTGCAGTAATTTGTGGATTGATATTGATTCCCTTTATTCATTATATTTTTAACTGGCAAGCCTGTTATTTAAGTATTAGGTATGTCCGAAAGTGCAGTTCAGGGACTTCAGTTAACCATGACTCTTGTGAAAGTCTTTTATTTTAACTGCTTACCAAAAAAAATTTATTTTTATATTATAACGATATAAAATGCCAAGGGTTATTTTACTCTTGATAGTTAATGTTAAAATTTTTTTTAATTTAATTATCAGAATTTCATGACAAGTAGTTAGAGGTTAATTCATAATTCCTTACAGAAGTAATAATAATAATAATATTGCTTTTAGATGTATTAGATCATTCGTTGATGAACTAATAGGTAGTTGAATGTCATTTGGAATACTTCTGCCTAGTATTTAATTTTTTTATTATTTCATTGTCAAATTTTGGTGGAGATCTGTCACATAAAATATATTTTTGTGAGCAGCTGTTATTATAAAGTGTAAGGATAAGGGCAGTAAAAAAATATTCCAAAATATATTATTTAGGTTCAGTTAATTATTAAACAATTGTTGACTATAATAAGGTTATGTTTGCAAGTGTGTAGGTTTTTTTATGGTGTATTATTTGGTTTATCTAAATCAAGGGGTCTCACGACCCTTAAATGTTCAAAAAATTCGATTTTGTGAAAAAAAATATATGTTATAGCCTGAACAATTCTGTACATTTAAAAAAACCGCATTAAAATAGACCTCTTAGGTCAAGAGATATGATTAAAAATGTAAAAGCAACTTTTGAGATTTTCCAGTTCTGACGTCAGCTGTTTGTGTCAACATTGATTTAAAGGTCCACGTGATAGTGGATGTTTACGCAGCTGCGTTTTTGGCTGATTGTAAAATTCGTAAAGTTGCGGGTGAATACGTTGTAGCTATGTTTTAGCCTCACTATTTTATTTTTAGTCGGTGCAAAGTAGGAAGACTGTTCCTCAACTTAATGTTTTTCAATCGCAGTTGAAGCTTCGTCGTTCCATGTGTTTGATTGACTGCGTTGTGTTCTCGATTTTGAAGCGAAGGTGCTAATATACGTACAATTTATTATTATTTATTTTATTAATTAGTTTATTACTTAATTTTCTAATAATACATCATTATGGCTGAAAAGAAACGCCCTTCTGGAAAGTGATCGAAGAAACGTCGTTTCCACGGGAACCGATTTACGGTTAGGAAATCAGAATTGAATTCTTCACTGTCAACTAATGAACAGAATATTGTGTCTGAACAACGTGAAAGTGCGTCAAAAAGAAAATTTCGTGAGTCCCTAAATTCAGAGAATATATCTAATAAAGTGAAACCATTTCAAGGTTACCTTATTGTTGATAAAGACATACTTTTTGATTTTTTTTAATTGAAAACTTAGTGTGCAAAACATGTTCTAAAAGTGTGTATCTGAACAAAAAAGAATGGGATTATTTTCTTCAGTTATAATGAAATGTGACAACTGCAGAACTGATAGAAAGTTGTACAATTCCAAACTGATTGGTGACAGAAATAATATCCCTGATATAAATAGACGTGTCGTCTATGCAATGCGGTGTATTGGACAAGGCCTAGAACCACTCAAAACATTTTGTGGTGTGATGGATTTAGGTTATCCTGTTACTCAAAACGCCTATGACAGTATATGCAAGCATATTAATGAGGCTTCAAAAATTGTTGCTGTTAAAAGCAAGCAGGCTGCTGCACTGGAGGAAGCTAGTATTACAGGTTCAGATTTAATAACCGTCAGTGGTGACGGTTCTTGGAAGACCAGAGGACATACTTCCCATATAGGTGTGTGCACTGTGATTGGTGCTAACTGTGGAAAAGTCATAGACTTGGAAGTGTTATCCTCAACATGCAAAGGTTGTGAAAGATGGAAAGGAAAATGCAGCGGAAAAGATTTTGAAGAGTGGCAAAGGAAACATTCTCCTAGCTGTCAGAAAAATCATACGGGGTCTTCGAGCAAGATGGAGGTGGATGAAATGAAAAATATTTTCTTCAGAGCAGAAAAAGAACGAGGAGTAAAGTATGGGAATTATATTGGAGATGGTGATACGAAAACATTCTCCTCCATTTCTGTAAGCAAACCATACGGCGACATCACGGTACAAATGCTGGAATGTGTAACACACGTACAAAAGCGAATGGGAACTCGTTTGAGAAAGCTCAAGCAGGACTACAAGTAAAAAAAAACTGGAAGATGGCAAAAGCTTATCAGGAAGGGGACGATTAACAGATGTCTTGATAAATAAATTAACCTCTTTCTATGGCAACGCAATTCGCCAATATTCTACATCTTTTGATGATATGCGCAAGGCTATCTGGGCTTTGTATTTTCACATTCGATCATCTGATAATGAACCTTTGCATACATTTTGCCCTACTGGTGTGGACTCTTGGTGTAAATATAACCAAGCACTAGCAAAGGGTGCTGTAAATGATTTTCATCATAAAACAGTTGTACAACCTGCAGTAATGGACACTATAAAACCTGTGTTCAAAGCTCTATCTACACCAGATTTGCTAAAGCGGTGTCTTGGTAGACATACTCAAAACTCAAACGAATCTTTCAATTCAATGATATGGCAGATATGTCCAAAAACGTCTGGATGTAGTAAAATAATTGCAGAAATAGCTGCTTATAAAGCAGCTATTTTATTTAATACCGGTAAAAAAGGGAGACTCTCTTTCATGAGAAAATTAGGCATCCATCCAGGTATTAATGCAATAACGTCCCAGTTTCGTAGTGAGATGGCACGAGTAAATACTGCTCAAAATGTACTGATAAAAAATAATGTAAAAACAAGAAGGGCAATGAAAAAGGCAAAATTGTGCTTGTCCATAAAACAGAGAGGAGAAGAGGGCTTAATATATGAACCTGGGGTATTTTAATATTGTCAGATGAAACACATTGAAATTTTTAAGTGCTATTTCATAAATATTTGCCAATATATATTTAATATATATATGTTGAATTATTGAACTGAAATCATAGTATAAATTGACTGTTTTTGTATTTTAATGGGGTAAGTAAGTCTTGAACATATATACGATTAGGACAAATATTAAATTTGACATGTCAAATAAGTAAAATTTAAGCATTATTTCATAAATATTTAACAATATTTATTTAAAATGTGATAAAATATGTTTTCTTTCTGATATAATTGCACAAAAATACCTTTATCAGTTAAACTTTTGATAAAAAGTTATTTGTTTTGTAGTTAAATCTTTAATATATGAACCTGGGGGTTTTAATAATTGTCAGATGCAACACATTGATATTTTTAAGTGTTATTTCATAAATATTTGCCAATATTTACTTAACGTTTATTAATATATATATATATGTTAAATTATTGAACTCTAATTATAGTATTAATTGAATGTTTTTATGTTTTAATGGGGTAAGTAAGTCTCGAACAGATTTACGATTAGGCCAAGTATGAATTTTGACGTGTCAAGAAAGTAAAATTTAAGCATTATGTCATAAATATTGCCAATATTATTTAACATTTGATAAAATATGTTGATTTCTGATTATAATGAACACAAATATCTTTATCAGTTAAACTTTTTTAAAAAAATCATTTGTTTTGTAGTTAAATCTTTTAAACATCTATTTCTGAAAAGGAGATTTTTTAGTGTTGCGCACATGATATCTCTAAACTTTGAAGTTAGATGTATGAAATTTTGCATTTGCAGTTATCCTTGTTATAATAAATAATTGGGACTATAGTCGTGGAATTCTTACATATTTTATAATTTAATAGGCTAATATGTGTTGAAATTAATGAAAAAATTGCTATATAGTATACATTTTCACAAAAAATTGAAAAATGTCTACAATATAAAAATTGTATTGTTTAATAAATGTATAAACATTATTCTTCTTAAGAAATGTAAAAGTTAACTTTTTGGAAAAAGCTTTTTCTGTAAGCATGCGCGTAAGTTAAGTCACTTTCAGCGACTTGAAAATAAAGCTGATGAATAAACATTTTTAAAAAAAATGTTCTTCTGCTTATATTTTTAAATATCTTGAACTGAATAAGTACTAAAATAAATATTAAGGACTACCAAAAAAATTGAACATTTTCATTTGTAAAATAATGAGTGGTGCACAAATTGAAAAATAGAAAACATTCTGTCTCTCGTACTGTTTAAGGGTCGTGAGACCACTTAAGTTGAAAAATGATGCAAGCATACAAAGATTGACTGGCTGTCAATGTTGAGTCAGTGGCATAGATTATATACAAAGTGCAATACCTTTCAAACCGAACTTCTAACCAGAATTTAAAAAAATTTTAATAAAACTTTTAAAATTGAAAATATTTTTCATGGATCTAAGAATGGAACAGAGCACCTGTATGGTCAACTAATCATGGATAAAAGATGCAGCCCTAAAAGCAATAAGGCCTGGTTTCTGTATACTTTATAATAATCATGTACAACAGTATACAGAAACAGGCTTTGTGCTTTTAGAACTGAATCGTTTATCCATGAATTTGTTGACTATATGGGTTTTCTATTCCATTGTTAAGATCTGTGAAAATACTCTCCTTAGCAAAATATTTTAAAAAAATTAAATTTGTGGTTAGGAAGCTTGGTTCAAAAAAGTTAGAAGCTTGTTCAAGTCTAAGTGTTTCTTCACGCTTTATAATATAATCTATGCCATTTCACTCAACATTGACAGCTAGTCAATATTACGACCTCATTTTTCAAATTAACCTAGACTAATAAAACAATAGATCATAACAATGTTTAGTAATTACGGAATCTAAATAGTATTTTGAATATTTCTACTGTGGTATCCCTAAGAACAGCTTCTCGGAAATAAAAAATATTTTATACTCAGATCTCCACCATAATTTGACAATTAAGTAAACAAAAGATTTGTTCTATTAAATACTATGCAGAAGTTAGTATCCCAAATTACTTTCTACCACATTTTTTTGTAAAAACCAATTACTGTGATAGCTAATCATCTAATAAATGTTTACTTTATTATTATAGTAACAGATATGATGTTAGAGTCTTCCCTCTTTTCACTAAATTTCTGAGTACAGTAAGACATCAATCCTGGTAATTAAATGATTAGTTATTACAGATATCAATTAAAATAGATTAGAATACCTGGATAGAGTACAATAATTGAAAGCGTGACCGAGAGACTTTTTAGAATGACAACACAATTTCTCTTCACGAGCGAGAATCACTCGCACATTTGAAAGTATAGAAAACACCAGAATGGAAGGATTGAATACTAAATAAAATGTTAGCAGATCAAATCTTAAATTTCTAAAATCTGACACAGCATCTGTATTAATGCTCTCTAGGGCATGTGTAATCAGCATTTAGAAATTTTAAGATTTTGTATGCTAATGTGTTTACTTTAGCATTCAATCTTTATTCGTGGGTTGCTCTACTTTCAATAGCATTATTTCAATAGTGAATAGGAAATTTTGGTGTCATTCTAGCAAGTCTCTGATTCAGCTTTCAATGTTGAGCTGAAATTATGCTCAACATTAAAAGCTTATTATTGTACTCTTATCAAGACAATCTACCCTATTTTATTTATATCTATAATAACAAATTAATCGACATGGTTGAATTTTCTACTGTACAGAGAGAAATTTAGTGAAAAGGGGAATACTCTTTAACAAATATTTTATAACTATTTCTATTAGTAATTTATTTAATCAAGTAAATATTTATTACATGATGTAGTTTTCACAGTATAAATTGGCTTTACAAAAAATGTGATAGGAATTTACTTCTTGGAAGTAGTTATCAATAAAATGACAAACAGATTTAAAACTGCACTCATGTGTTGGGTGCTATTTTATATCAAGTTTTTTAAACCCCTGTCTCAGAATTTATATTTCCTAATTGGATTTAATTAATTCTACTTTATCAACAATGATTTTTTCAACTACTTTCAACAATCAACTATTTTAACAACATAAATTACCCTTTAATGTACAAACTATGCAAAAAATAATTTTCTTATCTGCAGAGCATTTACTAACTCTACATCAAAAAATAATTTGAAATAAATTCTTCTTTTGATACATAAATTATATCAGGGGATGGGAGTCATTTTCCTTTCACATAAATTTATGAACTGATTTTCTTTCTTTTTTTCCTAGATGCTGTAAAGATGGAGCCAGAGGTTCAGCGAAAGGATCCTGTTTTGTAGAAAATATAGAAAAAAATTGTGTAAATGTGCTATGTACTTTCTAAATAAACTATTTTTACTTTAAACCTGCTCTTATCTGTATTTAAAAGCATGTGTTTCTATAATTATCTTCTATTGTTGTAATTTTGAGAAATATTACTATCATAGTACTATTTCTCAAAAATAGTACTATCAAGTGTTGGATATTGAATGTCCTATATAATATAAAAAAAATGTTTTTTAAAAATGACTTATAAGAATTTAATGAATTACTCTTTAATTCACAAAACTATGCAAAAAATAATTTTCTTATCTGTAGAGCATTTATTAACTCTACACCAAAAAATAATTAAAATAAATTCTTCTGAGCAAGTTTTCATAAGCTCTCAAAGGTTTGAGTATGGGTTTCATCATATCACACTGAACATTACTCAAGTTTTGAAAAATGAATGTATCAAATTTATGTTTATAAATTTATCAAATTATGTTAATAAATTTTATACTGGGGAAGTACAAATTTTTGGGGTTAATTATTAAAAACATGGATTTATGTTACATTTCTTTGGATGAAATGCAATAATATGAATGGAAAGAATAAATACATAGTACTGTTTTACATACTATATCTCATTCTAAATTTTAAAAAAAAACCGGAACCTTAGATCGAATGGAAAGATAGATTTAGCTTTAATGGTTGGTATAATGTTATCTTAACTTTCAAATTTGGGTAAATGTATCTCAATAAAAATGAGGTTTTGTTCTAACAAGTAAACATTGCGATTCATATGCAAATTTTTAGGGTAATAACAAAGATCAGTATTGGTAATACCTAAAAATACATAAGGCAAAACTGGAAAGAATACTAGAAATATGAAGGCAAAAAAAAAATAATAATAATAAAAGTGAAAGAGTTGATATCAGAGGTTATTCGTCAATGTAAGACATAATAAAATAAGCATATAAACGAAAGGTACTTACGCAATAACTTTGAATAAATGCCGGCGGTCCGATTCTGTTAGAATGCTGGCATGATGCCCGGACCTACGGCACATTGCTGTTTACGAGATGGGTAGATGACGGTATATCGACACCAATTATTGCTCCCGTAACCGGCCCGTCAACTTCCGGTTACGCGGCGGCTTTCTGTCCGTATTGATAGCTTCCTCGCGGAAGCCTCACGGTTCGCAGTCGGATGAACGATGGCTCGATTCCTACCGAAAGCGGCCCAGCACTCGACGGGGTAGTCGCGGGCGAGAGGATACGACCGTGACGGAAACGATACTGACCTAATGCGCCGGCCCGGCACTGGAGAAATCGGCTGGCCGGAGCCTTCCGACCCCGGCCCGATGCCTGTGTGTTTGTTGGGCAATTATTGTGTATAATATAATTATGTTTAGTAACAAAATCTAAGAGCCTATTGAAATGAGATATTTTTATTTTTTTGCTTTAGTATTGTAAATTATTTTGTACTAACTTTATTATTACTCTATTTAAATCATTTACATTGATATTATTGAAAAAATCTTTAAAATCAAAAGTGACTATTGATTTACAATTATCTAAAGTTTGTAGTTTTCTAATTAGACTTAAGCTATTATCAATTTTACCACAACACCAGAAAATATTATTTTATTAGGATTAATTTAAGGTAATCTAATAATATAACACTTGCTTTAGTAGCATAAGTGTTGTTACCACAGGTTACTGTTCTAAAAGCAATAGGTGTTTTATGAAACTTAGGAATTAAAGTGATATACGGAAAGTGATAGTTAACTGCTGTTATACCTAGAAGTTTATATTTTGCAATAATTTTCTTAATAATAATACAGGTAGTTTCTCTTAAAGGCTGAAAAAGATCACTATTGTCTAGCTGTTTTTTTAAACATATCGCAAAATATTTTTTACAAATAATTGCACAATTCTTGGCTGCTTTATCTACATAAGTTATTATAAAATATTATTGTAAGTTTTTTATAGCTTCTTTTAAGTGTTTATAGGAAATATTAAAAAAATTACTATTAATAGGTAGTTTAGAATATACATGCTTAAGTAAATTAATTTTTCATTGATTCATTTTCCTATAAACATATATATATATATATATATATTAGAAATAATTACTGCATTAATTGTACGGAATTCAATCTTAAAGATGTGGCATCGGTGAGCATGTCAACCCCGATAAGTTGAAGCCTACGGTTCGAATTCCTAACTGCTAATTCTTTTACAAGAATGAGACAAAATGTATAGATGTGTAGCAGAATTTTTTATAATTTATTAAATTATTAACAAATTATAAAATAAACAAAATGGTACTCTTAATGTACAGTCAGAGTTATACGAAAAAAAAATTATTTTTTTTTACAACCTTTAAATACTATTGGTTTATTAAAATACAAAATGGATAGAAAAAAATATGTATCAAGATGATTTGATATTTGTAAATATAAAAGCCAACATAGAAACCTAATGAAAACTGATATATCCAATTAGACTGATTGTAGATATAATCATATTGAAGGTAGAAATATTTTGAAACATGAATACAGTTGTTGAGAGACACACTTCTCTTTACTCATTTCTGTCACGTATTTTGGGAAAATATCCAGATAATTGAATTAACTAAATTATGAATATGTGTATAATATTTCTAATTAGAAATATATCTTATTTGCACAAATAAGCTGAAATACATGGCTTGGGAGTCTTATATTAAAGAAATCGATTGATGTACTACCACAGATGCAATTAGTGACTTAAAAAATTAATTTATCTGTCAAATATTTTTTTGTTCTAATTAGCCGGTAATATGCCGCATATTATACTTCAGAGTACCATGCATTTATTAATTCATTCCTTTCGATTATAAATGAAAGTGTAATTTTTAGAAGAGTCTGAAAACAAATAGTATAAAGAAAGATACTTCTAGCAATCTTAAGGCTCATATCTTGAGTTTTATTATTTTTTCTTTGAGCATGTTTTTATCTACAACCCATTTTTTTTAACTTTGTCGATACTTTCATTATAAACTTCGTAAGATAAATTAAGAACATAGCTCATAGTGTTAAAATTTTAAGTTGTTGGTTTTGCTCAATCTGGGGAATAGTGAATCGTCCATAAAATTGTTTTTGACTATATGATCTTAGAGTTTCTTAGTGGACGTCTTACAGTATGTCTAACAATCTCAGAATGCTCTTGTTAACTTGTGAATTCTGACAAGAATGTTATTCTATCGATGTCTTTTTCACGTTTGCTTTAGACTTATGTGAGCTTATGTATTTTGTTGTAAAAAAAAATCTATTTTGAAGTAGATAATTATCATGGTTTCAATGCTGAAGTGTTAAGAACCTGTTACGGCTAAGCAAAATATTAAATTACACTACTTTGTCCTCATATTTCAGTATTTTTATCAATATTGAAGGAAATTACCTAATGATTAATAACCACGCTTTAGTGTACACGAATTAAGAGAGTATTAAAGGGAATTTATAGTCTTTAATGCGTATCCATCCGCTATTCAATCGCTAATGCTTTAGAGTAGTATTAATTGAACATAGTAATACATTTACTGGAATAATTAATAAAATTGATAAAACTCATCACTCTCATGTCGTTAAATTTGATCTATGCCTAAAATATGAACACTGTACTAAAATATAAGTGTTATCGATATAACCGGGTGGCCATAATTAAACTGAAAGTGCTCACAGTGTTCTGTAGCGCGATGTATTTGCGAGAATGACGCCCACATTTGTAGGAAGATTAAACAAGACGGGGGACGAAGGATTCCGCGAAAAAAATAAATTAGTTCCAAAAGTCACCGCTAGGGATATTTGGCGCTGTGTAATAGAAAATAGAGTGTTAACAAATGCAAATTAATACGGAATAAAATTACCTTTTATAATGCAACATTTTCTTATTTAGTTCAAGTGCAATATGGAAACACTTTTAAAAAGCGTAAAATCTACATAAACACCGATAAGTCTCATGATCTGCAATATCACGTACGCTGAGCAGAAGAAGAAGTTCTTTATTCAAATTTCACGTTACATCCATTGGCACAGTGCCAGCTGCTTGGGTTTTAAAAGGCAATGCGTTACGTATCGAATCAATCGGATTGAAAGTTTATGTGCAATGTCTCCTTCTTTAGTCGAGCGTGCGTTACTGGTCAAATTCTTTTACCTCAACCAGTGCAACGCGTCAGCCGCTCTTCGTGCTTTTAGAACGCACAAAAAAATGCGTAAAGGTAACGGTCCTGTGTCAGTTAATGGGCTAAAGCAATGGTTGCGACGTTTGAGAAAACAGGTTCTCTGAAGGTTCAGTCAGGCAGAGGACGAAAACCTGTACCACAGGATACAATCGAAGCAGTTGCAACGGCGATTGTCGACAGAGGACCAGACAATATTGCTGCCACCTCTAGCGCTCGTGGATTAGCTTGGAATATGGATATGCCTTACAGTACGGTATGGAAAATCTTACGAAAGATTATCAACTTCTATCCGAACAAGATCAGTCGTGTACAGGAGTTACTGTACCCCGACCATGATAAGCGATTGACTTTTGCTCTCACCTTTCTTGCCAGAATGGAGGTGGATGATGCTTGGCCGTGGAAAATCTTATGGGGAGACGAGGCCCACTTTTACCTGCATGGAACTGTGAATACCCAGAACTGCCGAATTTGGGATGACAAATCACCACATGCAGTCACAGAAATTCCCTTACATTCACCAAAGGTAACTGTTTGGTGTGGGTTCACAGCGGAATTTATCGTAGGTCCATTCTTCTATGAGAACATTACCCCGACAGGACCGGAAACCTGTTCTGTTACCGGAGAGAAATATCGCCACATGTTGAACAGCTTGTGTCATTCCGGCACTTCAGCAAGACCAATGCCTGGGGGAAATCATTTTCATGCAAGATGGGAGCCCCCTCCACTACGTTGCTGTACGGGTGCAAAAGCTGCTATGACAGAAATTCACAACAGAAAGAGTCATTAGCCGCTACTTTCCAACTCATGGCCACCTCGGTCGCCTGATCTTACCCCATGCGACTTCTGGCTATGGGGTTACCTTAAGTCCGTCTATCAAGGAGTGGTCCAGGACCTGGCTACGTTGAAGGATAACATATCACGGACTGTACGGGAGATTCCTGCAGACATGTTACTTTCTGCTGTTGTGCATACTCTGCACAGAATGCAATATGTGGTCCACACAACGGCAGCCACATTGAACCTCATTTGAATGCAAAATAAAAGGTAATTTCCGTATTGATTTGCATTTTATTAACACCCTATTTTCTATTACACAGCGCCAAATATTCCCCTAGTGGTGACTTTTGGGACTAATTTATTTTTCGCGGAATCCTTCGTCCCCCGTCTTGTTTAATCTTCCTACAAAATGTGGCGTCATTCTCGCAAATAGATCGCGCTACAGAATACTGTGAGCACTGTCAGTTTAATTATGGCCACCCGGTATATGTAAGTGACCACATACTTGCACATTTGGTTTCTAATCGTAAGATGTTATTGTAATTTAGATGAAAATTTTTGTGTAACCTTATACCCAAAGAAATCTGACGCACAGCTTTGAGTATTCTGTGGGAATATTTTATCAGTGTGGTTCGGGATAGCTCAAAAGCAAATAGCAATTATAAACATTTATTTGCATCGACGTAAATAACTGAAAAATTCTGTTTAGATCTAAAAGTATCTTCCATTGTATGCCAAAAAGTTTTTTTTCCATTTTTCCGAGTAGAAATTATGAGACGAACTGAGTTTGTGAAATTTACTGCACCATGTCCGTGATTTTTTTTACATTTAAAAATTTTTCAAACGTCTATAATATTGGATAAAATTGTCAATAAATTAAAGGAATCTGTCATAAGAGTCACTTCTACTGTATTGTTAGACTTATACTTCCCAGTACTTTAACCCATCTTCAAAATTGACCTTCCTTAATATCATGAAAACCCCCAAAACTATATATATAGCGGTTTCTGTGAAAGTTACATTTGACGTAATACTGAACTAAATTTTTCGTTTGCTGTTTAAGATTTTTAGGGGGCAAAACTCATGCCGTAATTAACCAACAAAAGAGATTATTTTATACTCTACTACAGGCCTCCTTTTGAGAACTAACTACAAATCTCATGGGTAAAAGAAGGAAACCGTGATTTACATAATTATATTTTAGATCACGCAACTTAAGTACTGCAAAGATCATTTTGTGCAGGATGAATCATCCAGGGCGAAGTCTTTATACGAAGATTGTTTCTACTACATCGACATTATGGTCATTTACTCGCTAATTTCCTGTTTTAATCTCCTGAAACTTTTTCCTGACGAGAAAATGTCTAATTATCATAAACTGATTACGCCTTTTCCCTCCACAGGCAAGTTGTGTATGGAGGTGTTGGGAAACAGTTATAAAAAATGCGACAGTAAAGAAAAGTGACTACCCAAAAGGAAATTATACAATGCCTCACATACTTCCTTTTACATGTACCTATATTACTTATATAATATAATCATTAAAATTTTGGTAAAATGATTACATAATGAACTTATTCAAAAATCATGAAATTCGTAGTTAGCACAGCATGCCATCCTGCGGAATACATTTTAATTTTACATGTAATCTTTACTCAATAATGTGGAAATTGTGGGAAATAGTTATTCTGTAAGGAATTTTTCTTTGAGTGGAATTTTAAAGTTTAAACTCTAGAGGTATGCCATATACGTAATTAAAAGGTATTAAGGCATCTGGTGATAATGGAAGGAAAATAAAAAATGTTATTCAATATGAGGCAGACACCCTAATTATTTAACCCATTAAGAAATACTAATAAAGACATCATAAGCTGATATTATCTCTTAACTGCCAAATTAAACATAGATAAAATTTACTATCAGAAAATTAAAATAAGTGAACTCGGCTGAAATTAGGTAGCGAGACATTTAATACATGTACGTTATGGTACTATGTGTATTATTGCTTGTAGTGCGCTTGATTACTTTACTAAATAATAGTTTTATTACATTACACAATATGAAGAAACCAATAAATTTCGTGGTTGTAAAGGCGAAAGTCGAAAAACAAAAGTACCTGCCACATAAAAAAAAAATTACATAATTTAGGTCCCCTTTTTTTCAAAAAGTCCAAAGGAGAATAATTAAATTTAGCAATATTGGAGCTAAGGAACGAGTACTATCAATATTTAATGTACACATATACTAAAATTTGAATTAATTTTGTCCATAATTCCGAGTATTATGGCATGAAAACACGCACTAAAAATATTTTGAACGAACTGCTCTTGTTGTCTTTACTCATGAAACTGTAGTTTTTCTGGTATCGTCCACATCAGCCTGTTATTGAGAATAATCTGGGGTACAAAAGTTATTGAAAGTTGAAACGTTGGTGAATGAATATAGGTAATACATCCTCTATTAATGTCTGTCAATTTATACTGTCTGTGTACGTGGGTTTAACTCTTCAAATATAGCCTATCTATAATTTGTTATAATCATACTTCAATATATTATTTCCTTTAAGTCAGATATTTCAAATTCAGCTTATTTATATTTTCGTTTGTTTCCGACCAACCCAAACGCCTTCAGATGAATGAATCTTTTAATTCAATTGATTGCGTCTATCCGAAACATATACACTACTCGGCTATTCTCTGCTCATATATCTTATATTTCTCTGCGCATATAACTGAAACACCGACAGGACTATAGTATTTTAATGCTTTATTTATAAGAAAACTCATACAAGTTCAGTTATTTCAGCAAAAATGTTTTCATATGAATAATAAAACTGGACAGTGACATAAAACAGTTTTCTCCCATTGATAATTTTATTAAGCCTTCAAGCGCTCCAAAAATTTTACTTGGGCTTAAACCAATACATTGTTGTATATACATATATGCGCACGTTATTTCAATATATATGCAGACACACACGTAAAAATATATATATATATATATATATATATATATACCTTTCGGTTGTTGAAGTGTCTAATATATATATATATATATATATATATATATATATATATATATATATATATAAAATATATCTAATATATATATATATATATATATATATATATATATATATATATATATATATATACACACTAGCTGTACCCGGCCACGCGTTTGCTGTGGCTCAGTCTGGTTAAATGGAAAAGAGAAAGCACGTTTCTTATATGTTAATTTATAAAGGCTGCAAAGCTGTTACTCATTTAGCACCACCCAGGGGGCACGTGTAGCTTAAAGTATGCAACGGACGCGAGTAACATTACCCACCAACATATTTTATAGTTCAGTTTTTAGTACTTGCTTGTTTTATGTAATACCTTGGCGAAAGAATTGTGTTCCCTTTAGCCCGCTGCATTGGAAATAAAAAATTTTTAAAGAATGCTTAATTTTACAATACTTGTGGGTATACAATATTTTTTGTTGTTTCATTGTCTGTGCAGATATAGAGATTGTCTGGTTTGCCGACTCTAGAACACGCAACATATAATTGTCTATGTGAGAAGCAATTCGCGTCTAAATCTAACCCGCACAATTGTAAAGATTGTCGCTGAGCTTTATTGATGGTGATTGCAAACGCCAATCGAATTGGGAATTGCAATCTCTTAAATTTAAATGGCATATCTGTTGGAATCATGGGAATTCGAGGAATGAGGGCACCTTCACCTTTTAAATGGTCCTGTCAAGATCGTTCCTTCTACGACGTTGCTCAGTAATTTTTTTACTGCAAGCCGCGTGCCGTTGCAAAGCTTTGGTTGGTTGATATTTCACAACATTATAATTGGTACGCCGATTTTCAATTGCAGTACGTGCGGCGGCATCCCTGGTAGATCGAGTGAATTCAAAAATTCTGTTGGATAATGAACCGCTTCATCTGCTTCCACAACAGTGTCGACGGACTTGTATGTGACTGCCTTGCTTTGAATGTTAAACTGATGCTGTTAAGTTCGTAGACGTCTTTGTTCTTGGCGGCAAGATCAGCCAATCATGATTCTTATAATTGGTTTGAAAATTGGGAAATGCTTTTTCAACCAATTCTTCTTTTGACGATACAAAATTGCAGAAGTTATGATGCAATGAAATTCGTCATGATGTCAAATCAACCGGTACCTTTCCGTTCCCAATTTCCAGCAATTGATGTGAGAATAAATCAGCTGATCGATCGTTTTGCAGATGGACTCGCATATTTATAGATAATTTCAACGTCTTTACGTGTCGCCACAAAGTAGAGTATTTCAGGCAAGCATTTTTTTCGTCTGCTGGTGTCAATCGAGGAATTATAGGTAATGTTTGCCTGAAATTTCCTGCAAGCAATATTAATGCGTTCCCAAATGGTCTGATGTTTCCACGAGAATCTTGCAATGATCGATCAAGAGCCTCGAGCGATTTCTTATGTGCCATTGTACATTCATCCCAAACAATAAGTTTGCATTTCTGCAATGCTTTCCCATGCCGGATGCTTTGGAAATGTTGTACGTGGGAGTTTCAATGAATTGCATGTTCAATGGCAATTTCAAAGCTGAATGTGCAGTTTTTCCACCTGGTAGCAATGTCGCAGCTATTCCGGACGACGCAAAAGCTAAGGCTATGTCATTTTGGGATCGAATTACTGCCAGAATCAATCTAATTAGGAACGTTTTACCAGTTCCTCCTGGCGCATCTAAGAAGATTTCTCCAACCCCGTTATTGACAGTTTGCATTATTTGATCGTAAATGCTTTACTGCTCAAGCGTTTGCTAAGGAATATTTGATTGCACTACTGCACATACGACAAAAGATCACCCGTGTTGTAATTTTGTTCACGATGCAATCCTACATCGAACGAAGCATCAGCAGATCGATTCGGTGATGGCATTCCCAATTGATTGATAACTTTGTTCGCGATTTCTAAGCACAAATCTTCAATCATTATCAACTCTTCGTTGTAGATTTCTGCTGTGAAATCCATGTTCATATTTGAATTTTCCTCGCGAATTCGACGGAAAATATCTTCAGCCATGTGCGATTTATATTTCTCCCATACCTCTGTTGGAGATGAAGAAGAGCAGGTGGTCAATATGATTGCAAACATCGCACGAATTTGTTTTGGATTTGACGTGTTGCACGCGTCATTAATGCATACATCCCAGTGTCGTTCGTTATCCAAGAAATTCAGATCTTGGCATGCACTGCGGAAAATGGCATGTGTAACGCCGTTGACAATTCTCTGACAATTGCTGGAAAGACGTTGGACCGGGCACATTTACCAACAGCATGCGAAGAAAGCAGCATTCATCTTTATTTGGATGCACGGTGTACAGTCTGTCTTTCGTAGTTTCTTTGAATATGCCAGGTTGTCCGTCGACTCGCTCTCCTCGTTTGCGTCGTTCAAATGATTTTCTACTCCCATTCCATGTTTAATACGAAGGCACCTTCTGAAGGCCACTAAAGCAGATCGTTTACACTGAAAAAGAAGAAAGTAAGTTATAACAAAATCATATAAATTTGCAAAACATTAAAAAAGGATAAAACACGAACTAAAAAACAAAGGCAAAAAATAAAATACTAACGAAATATTTCAATTCAAACGCAGATTAACCAACAGAACTCAATTCTAACGCAATGAGAAACGAAATTTTTCAATCCGCTCGAAGAAATCACTCCGAAGAGGTCAAATTCCCGTTATAATTTGAATTCAAATGAAAATCAATTGATACAGCTCAATTCCACCGCCAATTGCACAGAAAAATAAAAAAACAGTTAAAAAAAAGTAATAAAAAAATTAAACTATACTCACGAAATGAACGCTATGGTAAACGACACAGCTCAATTCCGATGCAATGCGAAACGAAATATTTCAATCCGCTGTAAGAAATCACTCCGAAGAGGCCCGTTTCACGATATAATTTGAATTCAAATGAAAATCATTCTAACACCGGACAGTGGTTCTCTTATCTCTTCGATCGTCTTTTATTGTCTAGAACGATCCCTCCGAACTTTACGACCTGTGGGGACTGCTGATAGTGGGGTCGCACCCCACCGTGACAAATTTCTGTTCTGAGGGGAAAGGGAAAGAGATTTCTTGTTTGCGGTAAAATACTTAGTATAGTGTTTGTTACTAAAAAGCATGTTTCTACCTGTCACAGATGTGGCATCTATATAATAGGTTTATAAAAACAGTCACGTATTCGAATGCAACGTTGTGTCAAAATTTCAAAGAAATCGGTGAAGAACTGTCGTAGATTTGAGGTTTTGAACAAAGGAACATTTACATTTTTATTATATATATATATATATATATATACACTGAAGTGCCACTGAATTAAGGATAGCAAAGCCTATGCAAATTGTGTATCGCTGCGCATCATGTATGCGCAAGTGAGGGCTCTGTGGTAACTGCATATATAGCGCGTACTGTGGTTGTTCTAAATTAGTTGTTGGAATTGCCAGTATGGGCAAACTGCCTGATTTAGACGCCTTTGATCGCAGACAAATCGTAGGTGCGCGAAGCATGGGCCATTCAATTTCCGAAATCGTCAGACAGCTAGGATTTTGAAGATCGACAGTGTCAAGAGTATACCAAGAATACATGGATGGTGGATAAAAAAACTAGCGATCGGGCAAACTGCAAAGGACAATTAGCCTTGACAGTGCGTGATGAGAGACGGCTCAGGCGTATTGTACGTAGCCAGCGAAGCCAAACATTAGCTCAAATTACCACCCAGTTTAATGACGGTGCCAGTCGTACAGTCAGTAAACGGACTGTTCAATGCTCGCTTCACCGTATGGGTTTCGGGAGCCGTCGACCTACGAGAGTACCATTGCTCTATAATCGCCATTGGGCTGCACGTCTTGCCTGGGCAAGAGAGCACAGAGACTGGAATGTAGAGGACTGGAAACGAGTAGCATGGAGTGATGAGTCTCGATTCCGACTACTTAACGCCGACGGGAGGCTGAGAATATGGCGTCAGGCTCATGAAGCCATGGATCCTGCATGCCTGACTGGAACTGTACAAGGGCATGGTGGCTCAATCATGGTCTTGGGTGTTTTTTAGTGGCACAGTTTGGGATCTTTGGTGCGTGTACCAACCTCCTTCAATGCAATTCGGTACGTAGAGTTGCTGGGTGATCACCTCCATCCGTTTAAGCTGTTCTGTTATCCGCACGGTAATAGAGTTTTCCAGAAAGACAACTGTACCTCTCACAAGTCTCGGTTGATTACTGGTGCTGGTTGGATGAGCATTCCTCTGACTTCTCTGTCATGAATTGGCCACCTAGAAGCCCAGACTTAAATCCTATTGAGCATCTTTGGGATGTTTTGGAACAAGGCGTGAAAGGCCATCACACAGCACCAAAGAACCTTACTGAATTATGGACAGCTTTAACCAATATTTGGCAAGCCATTCCCGTGGAACGTTTCCAGAAACTTGTTGAATCTATGCCTCGTCGTGTGACAGCCGTTATCAAGGCCAGAGGAGGCCCAACTCGTTACTAGGTAGGTATCCCTAATTCAGTGGCACTTCAGTGTAAACATATATGCATGTGTGGATGGCTGGTTGGAAGGATGGCTGATTATTAATGGAAATTTGTTGTAGAGTAAATTTATAATATTGAACGAATATTTACCAAACATTTGTAAAAAAGTATGTTTTATAAAAATTTCTTTCACAATATGAGAAAGAAAACTCTTAATATTGGACAATAGTTAATGAATGAAAAAGGAAGAGAACTTTTAGGTTATGCAGTATCACCTATATGTTATATATTTTACTTTGAGAAATGTGCTAAGAGTGATAAATTTTACAAACTAGGTGAGAAACTGCAGTGTTTCACTAAACTCTCTTTGGCGTATATTTTTACTTTACTTCAGGGAAAATTCTTAAAGATGAATTTGCGTTCCTTTAACATATTCTAATTTTTAAGTTTGCTTTATGTTCTTGTCAAAATAAATAAATCACGTAAACAAAATATAACGGAGAGAAAACACGCGTTCTGACGTCTTTTTTCATTAATCTCAAGAGTTATCATTTGGCAAAATCTGCAACATTACTTGGCAAAATTTCAAAACTCTCCCTATTTATGCTGTAATATCTCCTATTTTGACCGTTTAATTAACTCAAAATATGTACAAGATCTTCTAAATAAATTTAATTTGAGCAGTGTTATTTCATTTATGGCTAACGCTGAGTAAAATATAAATCTAGCACACATTTAAACACATCTTACGAAGTGTGTTAAGCTAGTATTTTAAGCAGTAAGGATTTGATTTACTTCTTCCCAGTGTGATTAAGACCTTACTCTAAAATAGTTGCTGTTGTTGTTTCTTATACCCCCTGGTTGGAAGTTCCAGACCAGGTCCATATAGGCTTCGGGATGAAGTGTGCGGCTCCTGTTTTAATCAGAACCACAATGGCCAGAGTCCATCTTAGCTAGTTGCCACCTCAATTTTGACCGAACAATCCCAGGGGCGACTTCTGAGGGTATCGTACCCTCTCACACCCTCACTGACCTTCATAGAAGGACTTTTTGGTCTATGGATTTAACCTTTTCCTTACGGGGTGGCTTAGCGTGTATCCCAAGAATACGAGCCCAAGAATGAATGAATATATATATATATATATAACCCCTTTAATAGCCGTTCTTACAAAGGGGGTACGAAATTTTCCATTCTAAAAAAGAGAATCTGAAAAATAGGCCCCGTAAGCTAAAGCTTAACGAGCCCATATCCGGGCTAGACACAGAGGTATGTAACGGTACGCACCGGGATTCGATCAGAGTACCCTAAGCATGAAAAGCCAGCACGTTACGGGAAGGCCACCTCGAGCCCTATGTAAATAGTAAAATCCTTCCATTAAATATAAAATTTTGACTGGAATTTTAATTATTTTGTTAATTATACTACAAAAAGTTTTATCCTCTAAAGATTAAAATATCTGGTCATTTGACAATTATAGCTTTAATTGTTTTTTCGTTTTTATCATACCTAAATAAATCTACCTTATCAAAAATTTAAATTTTTATGCAAACTGCAATATTTTAGTTTTCTATATCCGTATAACTAGTATCCGTATTTCTATATCCGTTTTCTATATCCGTATAACTATATCATTTCCCATGTAATAATCCAATTATGTTTTGGAGGGCGAATTACATGCAAAAAATAAATGCTTCAGAGAAGGTTATTTAATAACAATTAAATATAATAAAACTGCATACTTTTATCTGCTTTTACGGCCAAATAATGCATTCAACTTTAGTTTTTACTGTAGTTTTCTTTGAATACTAAATGCCATGATAAGAAAGCACAGAAGTAAATTACTTTTCCTTTTTTTTTTTCCTTTCTTCAGTTCTTCGGAAACCCAAGAGTAGAAATCAATATTCCAGGACTAGTCCAAAACACATCCCGAAATCCAAAGAAAATTAACTTTTTCCACTCTGGAAAATTTTCAAAGAGAACGGCGAAAATTTTTTCAAAGAGAAAGGAGTTAGATCATTAAACCAGTAGTATCTTATAAAAGTAAATATAATGCTGTACATATATAACTTCTGAAAGTTCAAATATATCTATATTCCTCTATATATTTTCTTTATATATTTTATCTCTATATTCTATTTCTCTTTATATTCTCTCTATATATTTATACCTGTTATTGCGTGTAGATTTGCACGCATGAGTCCTTTTTCTAGTCTTTGCGTGCTGTATTAGAAATAAATGTAACAGACATATACTAGTTTCTCATTAAAGTATTATTAAAATGTATTATGTAAAATGTGATATGTTCGAAAATTCTAAGGATTGTCTTATTCTCTAGATCATATATACCATGCAAAATGAGGTCGACTGACCTCCATAATGAATATTTTTCATGAAAAATTGTATTTAAAATAAATAAAGGGAAATGGTAAATATGTGTTTAGAGAGAAATGCAAGAGATAAGTATAATGACAACATGAAATGTACAGTACAGTTTTACTTTTTAAATTTATTACTTAAATGAAATTCGAATGAAAAAATGCACTTTTCCTTGAATAGACATTGATTTGTGCATAGTGTTTTTTCTTTTTCAGACAATTAATTACAGGTATAAATATTGTCTTAATCTTACAGTATTTTTCTTCGAGAAACATTTCTCCCGGCAGATCAAAACCATTTCCCGATAAAGATTTCGCAATATTTATGCTTAAAAATACAAAAACCATGCAATCTAAGCACCAGTTGCTAATTTTTTGTAGCTGTAACACGTTTACTAATATTGTTGGAAATGTAGATACAGTTAAAAATTCATCTCAAGTTCACAATCAAATTTTTTTTTATAAATCATCTAACTGGAACAAAATTGTCAAGGCTGTAAATATTAATGCGACATGATACTGCATATCTGAACACCGATATGTTATTTTCTATTGAACTTATGGGAAACTTATAAGAAGTTATTAAAATAATAGAAACCCTGCTGTAAAAAGGAGTATGCGCTACTGCGTAAGCAAATCTTGGCGTATATAGCGACGAGAAGTATATAATGCGGTGAAATACCAGTATCAAGGAGTAGTAGTACAGTCAATGTAGAATTCACTGTAGTGGAATTAATGTGGATTTAATGAGTCTGAATTGAGCGATTGTAATATAATTGGTAGAATTGTAAGATAATTGGTGCAAAGCTTGCGGGTTCTGCTGTCACTAAAACCACAGATATTGTCGGTGTATCACAAGACACAGTATCAAAGATTATGACACAGTGCAGATATGGACAAGATGTTGCATTTTAAAGCAAAAAGCGTGGACGTCACACGAGGATATTAGCTGGGGAGAGTCGGGATACTGTTTATTTTTATTTTATTTAACAAATGACACATACGAATTAGCACTTATGCAATCAGTACACGAGCTCTCCAGTATATTTAAAAAAATATGATACTATTACGACAAAAATATGATAGTCTTTATTAACATCAGGCTCTGCAAATACTTTTAATGTTTCCATAACATTGATAACTATGAATTTTCATGGTTAGTGTCAGCTTAATGTTTATGTTCTGAAGTACTTCCATTGCATGTCTTTATTTCCGTTTCCCCGTAAGAATATCATACGCAACAAAAACAAGAATATAAAGAAAATTACCCCAAACAATAGGTTTTTACTTCTAGTTACATACATTATAAATGTCTTCCGAACTTTCCAGGGAAAAGAAACTGATATTTTGAGATGCAAAACATGGGTAAAACTTTCATTTCTCAAAGGGGAAGATTCATTCTGAGTTAAAGATTCAGGGGTGATTATTGTATCCGAACATTTTGAGGGTTAGGGTATATTTACCCCTCATAACTCAACTAGTAAGAGCATAAATAAACACCTAAAAATATGTTTTTAGCATATTTTTTTTACCTTCTTTCCCTTTACTTCTCGAATTTATTTTCTGATTGGTCGAAAAGAGAAACGTATATTAAACTTCAAATCGCTGTTGGAATATCTATGACTTACTCGTCTCTGATTCGAGATTATTTGGCCCATGTACTGTAGTTACCACTACTCTTCCTGAAGCATCGAGATTATTTGAATCACAGTTTTAATGAGTTTGCCGTAAAGGCGAACAGTTACGTTTGACATAATATCACTTCTGAAGTGTATATTTGTCCTTGAAATGTTCAGAGGTCAGCTCTATTCAAGTTTGTTATGGACGTGTTTCGTAGGCGTAAGTAAAGGAGCGTTTCGAATTCCAGGTTGTTTCAGCGATACCAGTAGTAAATTTTAGAAAATTCATTAACTAAAGTTACTGTAATTAAATTAGTTCGGTGGAGGTTTGTTTCCTTATTTTCTGTTAATAAACTTTTGTTAGCTGTTTTATTTACAGGTCCTATCTACTGTTTTGACACTGGTGTCGTTTCAGTCCATTATTTTCCTGGAGAACTTCGGATGACCGTGCCTGATGTAAACGTGGATTCTGATTTTGTAGTGGAAAACCACTATTTTCTGGAAAGTAAAATATTGTAGAATGCATCTAAAAATTTAAGATTATAGTTTTAAACGATAAAGTACCAGAAGCTTGTTTGAGTATTCGTTTAATCGTAAATAATGTAATAAAAATTTTCAACCTAGATTTTTGAAAAATTGAAGAAACTTAACACCATGCAAATTGAATTTAGCTTGTCATGGTAGTTGCAATTAACATTTTTTCAAAGTACTAACTCTTTATTTAGAAACAAGATCTAAACTGAATTGCACGGTCCTAGGCAATTTATTGCCAAATATGGCAACCGATATAGCAGGTTTTAAGATTTTGCTAAAGATGTCAAATTTGGTGATAGGTAGCCGAGTCTTGGTAATTTGGCAATTTAGTATCCTCAGTGTTTTCGCCATAGGAGTTATAAAATTTAAATTCAGTTCGGTATGGATTCCTTCGTAAGTTGTTGATGTTGAATACATTACTTTCGTAGGATATTGAAGTTGAATGTGTTTCATTCTTACATGGTTGAAGTTGAATACGTTTCATTATTTGTTCACTTTCTATGCCTCATATGCTCTGAAATTACAATTTTGTGTGCAAAATGAGAAATAATATGTTTAAGTATTACATGGAATTAGCGTCTATGAACCTGAAAAGTTAAGATACGTTCAACTTTGTAGACATTTTACGGAATTTTCTATGCTAAAAACGTTTGTTAGTTGACCGTGAATTGTACGGTCTGCGATTTATTGGCAAATATGGCAATGAAATTTATACAACCAAACAAATGTATGCTGTGTTTTGTTTTAGTGATTGCATTGCCAGCAGAATCATTGTCTAGCCGGCGGTAGGTGCATTCCAGGGATATAACAGTATTAGTGTAACGTAACGGAAGCCGTCATGTGAGCACCAGCTAACTTTGTTAACTAAGACAACGAGATTTATAAAGTCAGCAGTAAGTTTGTTTTACTGCGGAGCATCGACCTTGCATTTGAGCTCGTGACACGTACTTGACAGCTGGCTTTTCCGTAACACATTTTTAAGACTACAATATGAAAAATAACACTGCTTATAATCCCTTTCCTAGCAAAAAATTCCTACGCGGCATAGCTTTAGCGCAAAAAATGACTTGGAAAGATAGTGGCAAGAATGTGAGACCACACGATTCAGGTGTTCTGAAACAAGATAAAAATATGCTAGAAAAACAGAGTTCATTAACCTAATTAGTTTCTGCACTAAGGAGGGTCCGGAATCTATCAAAAATCCCTCAGGTTTTTTTAATACGTTATGCGTTTACGTTATGTGAGTAAGCAATGTAAATATATCTGATGTATTCTTAAATTTAAATTTTGTTTCTGTTAAGAGTTTATCTGATACGGGGGGGTGGAAAAATCATTCGTTACTTAAGATTTATATTTGAAATATTTGAAATATCTCAAATTTCGAGAATCAAATTTGCCAATATTTACTGCTAAAGGTTGTCGGTGTGTAAATAAGGGAAAGATTCAGTTGAAAGTAGAAGTCCGTATGTTTAAAAAGAGATGGGACTTCACTATAATAACATTTATGTGAGACTTTGATATTAGGTTTATATTTCTGGAGGGAGAATGAAACTGCGTCGCATTTTCGTGATAGGTCAGTGAGTCTGCAATATCGAGAGACAGAAAATAAAGAATTACAAAATAAACAAAATTGGGAACTGATCTGTGAAGAAAGTTTTTGGGGAGAATCGGAGAAAAAGTATTTGGGGAGTTGATGACATAATTTAGCGAGTTATTTTCAAACGCTGTAGGGTTGACTCAGGTTTTGTTTTGATATTGATAGTGAAAACAAGCCTGTCGCGGTCAGACCATTTCGTTACGATAAAGTATCTCTGAAAGTTATTGAGTATCATATAAACAAGTAGCGGAAGGAAGGGATAATAAGGTCATGTACAATGTATGCTTCGATTAAAGTGTTTCACAAAAATGACGGGTTAGCTGCTAGTTATCCTGAAGCTTAAATATTTACTGTTGATTACATGAGCTCGAATGAGATTACGAGTTAACAATTAACCCATTATGTTCAAACGATAACCTAATTACAAGCCTCGGAATGTTGAATGCCATTGCAACCTTAGATTTCACCTTCCTATATTTGAAATTAATGGTGAAACCTGAGGATGCGACAAAGACGGCCTTTGTAACAAAAAGTAATATCTTTGCCTTTGAGCTAGTACCATACTGGTCAATTGGTTCTCCAGATAGTAGCTAGCATGCTGTAGATACTATATTAGAGCCAGTGTTAGAAAATTTACTACATGTATATTTGGATGATGTAATGAATGTCGAAAATTTTCAAAGACAGAATTGTGCAAGCTGGGGAGACATGTATGGAAAATTAAGAGTTAGAGTGAACAATCTCAACTTTTTGGTGATTCCGCAATAAAACTACCATGATACAGTAAAAACTTTACATGTTTTAATGAAATAGGGAACAAAGTTCGTCCAACAAATTTAAACCCTGAGATAGCAAGAGTCTTATGTTCCACTGTATAAAATCTGATTCCCTTTCAGAGGTACAGTGGACTAAGTCCATTTTCTCAGTTGGGAACAAGCACGTGCTTCAGTAGGTGTAGTCTGTGATTTAGTTGTTTCATTTCCCCAAACTTACCTTAGAGTCAGTTTTGAAGAAATTCTTTATATAATTTTGGAAATTTTCCGACTATTCTAAACAAAACGTTTTCATGCGTGGTTTAGTACAGAGCTCAAAGATGATGAAATCATGTCCAAAGGATAATAGGAGTTCAGCTAAAAGCAGATTACTTCACTGTTCTATCCCAGATAAAAATGAGAATGCGAGCGTTTGCAAGAAATTTTTCCTAAGAATATTGAGAATAATTTAGAGAAGACTATGTAGACGCTTAGGTAAAAATTATGTTTTTAGAGTAAATGACAGTAAAGGGAAAGCAACTTCAAATACAATTGGCGATTCTGATGTCATATCAAATCTTTCCCTTGCTACCAGAGCCACTACTCATGAAACGATAATGTCAATAAAAACTATCTGCATTCTAAACTTAACATTAATTAATATATTATCCCTATGTTGAGAAGTTTGCTGGTGGAAACAGCCATTGAAAGGAAAAATACTATTATCTAGTGCTTTCCGAAAAATTCAGTGACCCTTTACGGTTTCTTCCAAGAACACTTACAGGTTGGGTGATGAACTTATGCCCAAAATAAAAAGTTAACAAGATCTTGAAAAAACCCCACTAGAAGTGGAAAAGGAATTGCATTTAGTTCGTACAGAGAGAGCAAGGCAAGTCCTTTAGGGTGACAGTAACTCACCTTATAGAGTTTTCTAAGGGGCACTCTATTTTAATTGGATACAAACACAGTTTATACATGAAACGTTTATTTTAAATGTTTTCACATATAGATTTTGCTTTTACAGCAATGAGCATATGTACTACTTGTACGGAATATATATTAGGATTCAATAAAAATACACTTTTCAATACTCACAAACTAGAGAGTCAAACCAGCAGTTCTGCCACGTAAACTTTGGGCCCCCTAAGCACAAGCGCCGGTTAACACCTGGAGCTGCTTACCTCGTAGCTCCCTTAACTCGCTTATCTATCAACCTTAACAACCTATCAACTTAAATCAAGCTGCTTGGTATTTATACCAAGCGCGTATGCCGAAATTAGCATATCTCAAGAAGCTTCTTTAATTCATTCACTCAAAAGTTCGATTCTTGTGAATCGAATCTTATGTATACCTTACAAACTTCAAATGAGACTTATGTTTGTACATTTGATCTTCGAAAGGAATTGCCTTTTCTAAAACTTTCAACATTTATAGTGTACTACGAAAGAAATATGTACATATACTATTAAATTTTGGTATTGACTGGCTAAATGTAATATATGTTTGGGAGAGACAGCGGGGGGGGGGGGGGGGGGCATGGGTACTGAGGATATTATTTTTGTCTTTTCGAGCATTTAAGAGAAGAGGCACGAAACTCATAGTTTTATGATCAGTCTCGTAATCTTGACAAAGTAGAAATGTAAAAATGACACTTTCATTGCTGAAATTATTTGCATACATAAGTGTTTTCAATGTCTGTCAGATCTCAAAGTTTCACAAAAAAGGGAACCAAGTCCAGCCTCCACTTAAATTCTATGTGGTGGTTTAATTAAACTGGATTTTGTTTGACAATATCAATAAGAGGATTTAAACAAAACATGGCATCACATTAAGCAGAAGACATACAAAAAAGTCGATGGGTAATTTATTATAATCGTTCAACTGAGATCAGTTTTCTCAGAACCGAATCGCATGGAATTGGTTCACTTTAACTCTGATCCCTCCATACAACAGCCGCGGGCAGTAGTGGGTAAACTGTAACCAAATTTTGATGGTTCAACTAAGGTGAAAATATTCAGGAATAATTTAATGGTAGAAGCAATAGGTTAAGAAATGATTACCTTTTGCTTCAAATATTATTTCATTTCTTGGCCTTGCCATTACTAGTAAAGGAATGATGACTAGGTAAAAAGTATAGAAACAGAAACGTCCCAATTAAAAGATCCGTCGACGGTAGGTCAGTGTTTCCATTACTCAAGAATATGCATCGCAAGGAACAAACTTCCTTGTCCAGGAATAACCCCAATGCCATGAAACTACAATAAAAGTAGTGTAAAACCGTTATAAGGTCGGTCCCAAACAACATCGAATCAATGGCAGCTTCAAAAACGACCGAATCCTACGATGGCAAACACTGTGACAGATAAACGAGACCGATTAAAAAGAAAGGCTGTCATCTACAATAATGTGTGTGCGGTTATGCAGGTAACGTATGCATATTTTCTGTTAACGCGGATAAACGCGTTTGATTCTTAAAGGAACTAAAATTTTAAAAAACTCATCTGTTCTCCCCACCGAACAATTAAGAACAAATGTAAGATAATAGTAGTTTCAAATTTAAGTTAAAGGTTAATTAGTAAAACTTATCCACGCTAAAGCCTTATAAGGATTTAATAAAGGAAATCAGACCGTCAAAGGGTAATAATTCACAAGTGCTACCTGACTTGCCGTGAGGCATCTAGAAATGTACTGACAACCTGTCGCTCGACGCAAGACCGCCCGGCACGACCGCCCAACCAGTGAGACCGTAAGCCAGCCGCAACGCACTACACACCAGAGAATCGAGGAGCCGAAGCTCCAATTTTGAACCTTTTAATTTTAATCCACCTTTAGAATAAGCTCATGGGAAATATCCATTAGGCAACCACCATACTACGAACCTCTACACTTATCCTTTGGTCCCAACAAAAAATATCTTAATTAAAAAACCATCAAAGGGTAATATTCTTAGATACACCCGTCCTCAGACGAAGCTTATAAGGTGAAAATACTTATAACCGATTGTCCCGACAGCAACCCTCTCACCCGGAACACACCGGCAAAAGAGGCGGATACGACAAAACGTCCCCCCTCGGCCAAAACCCATCAGGTCAAATAAAAATAAAATCAAATTATATAATTTTGAACACCGTGGCAACACAATTAAGATAACGCGATGACACTACGCGGAAAACCGAAAGAAAATAATAAAAACGTAAGGGTGAAATCCAAAGGATAAAGAAAAAAAATAAAGCAAAAGGTCAATTTTCAAATTAAATAAACAAAAAAAGACCTATATTCCAGGGAACAAAGCCGAGGAAAAACCCGAGCGCTCCTGTCAATCTTTGTCCGAGTTTTTTTTCTTTTCTTTCTTTATTCACCAATTTATATCTCTCTTTTTTTTACAATGAAACACAGATTAGACAATAATTGACTATCAAAGGGTAAACGAGTTAACAATGAGTAAGGAGTGCAAGACATCAAATTTAATATTTAAACGTTACTTTTAAAAGATAGTTTGAAATTTAGGAGTGCAATTGAGCTAGAAACTTGAAATGTTAAATTTCAAAGTGAGTTTGAGCTGTAACATAATAAGGGCACATGCCACCTTTTCTCTTAGAGCAAATCTTGAAAACTCATAAGACACTTTGAATAAACATAGCTAGATTTCAGATATTTGGTCGGATTGTAAGGGATGGTAATTATATCTTAATCTATAGTGTATAGTTTTTTTACGTTTCTGCTTTACACTTCTGTTACTTATTATCTGATTAGTCTAAAACAAACATATATTTTATCTTAACTCACAATCGCATTATTCCATGGGCTAAACAGATTGTTCTCTTAAAGTGTTTTTTTTTTCGAACACGGAATCACTTGTCGCTGGACATTTCCTCAAGTGTGCTATCAACGTATTTTGGAAGTGTGAGTAAAGGCATCTAGGCAATTCCCTGTTACTTCAACGTTATTAGTGCTAAGTGTAAGAACCTCAATTAAAATTACTTCAGTTGATTAAATTCAGTGGAAGTGTTCCTTATTTTCTGTGAGTAATTATTTGGTTTTATTTGCCTATTACTACTATTACTAGTGACGATTTAGTCCGTTACCAAGTGCCTCACCGTATATGTCTTAGGAATAGGCTTGATGTAATTTACAGCCAAAATTTCCTGAAGAAACCATTTGGATGTTCTCAGTATTTTCACTACGGAGCAGGTAGGAATGCATACGTTCCAGATCTTCTGACCATGATTTAATTCATTTGTCACGCGCAAGACACATTTGTCCCTTTATATTAGAATTCATTTTTCCTTAGATATTTAGGTGCACTATAAAGCAGTCATATGCATTTAAAGCATTTTATTCTTTTTATTAAAGATATGCAGTATGCATCTTTTAGTTTAACTCTATAGAGGAAATATTTAACAAAGAACGCATTTTGCGTACATAAAATCTCCTGAGATTTTTTTATAATAAGTAATGAGAAATGTTTTTCTGACTCTGTAATGATGAACTCGTCATTTTAGCTCTTTGCATTATTTTTAAAAGAAAAGTGGTATGTGTAGAAGTGAAAATGGTATAATTCCCCATGGTGTGTGGACAATAAAGAATGTTTTATAAAGGATGCAGAGGCAGGGGTAAATACAGGATTGTAAACCAATAAAAAAATAGAAGAATAGCTGTCGGTGTGGCCAGTGATAGCGATCTGAAGTCTAAATTTCACAAGATGGATGGTCGTTATTTTATGGCCCACAGTAAAAACGTCAGATGAGAAGGGTCAAGGTTGTTTTGCAAAATAAAAGTATGTTGGGGGAAGTACTACATAGACTATGGACAGAGGCGACAGAGGCGGTGTAATAAAGAACCAATTAGGGGTAGGAACCACTGAAAGAAAAACAGCCCACTGCCCAATGAAAGTGAGGGGCGTGCCAGAATGGCCCCCCTGTAAACGGACAACAGCTCCGCTAAGGACGGAAGGAATCGGAAAAGAAGGAGACGGATTTTTAGATTGGGTTCCTGAGAGTTACATGTCAGAGACTCTCGTCTGCCCCATAGCCTTGGAGAAGTGCAAATATCCCGCCAAGGTGTTCCTACACTGGAGATGATACTGGGTCCCCGTCGCCGATGCTACGATCATCGCTACATACATCCGTTATAGTAAGTGCCTCCCCGATAGACTCTAAAAATCATATTTGACTCTATAGTTTGTCTCTGCTTCTGGGTACCTTATGTCAAAATTGTTAATATGAAACGGATTGTTATATTAATAGCTCTGACAAGTTAATTGAAATTTGGGTTATCAAATAAATGTATGTTTAAGGTCAATGCGTTGTATTCCTTGCTTGTTCCAACCCATGCATGCATCCATTGCTTCTAGGTAATTAACACCTATAGTATGCTATGCTTATGACAGTGATAACAAAACGCTAACTTCTAAAACTGAACTTATCTGCTTAATACACTACTGGCCACTGTAAATGCAACACCCTGAAGGAAACATGCAAATAACATGAAATTTACAACATGCATTAGCGGAGGTGAGATATGCAAATGATTAGAATTTAAGCGCAGTCGCACATCACGCGCGCCTGTGGCGCCACTTCAAATCGCTATTTAAGGCTTGGAGATTTCGACGATTTCAAGTTCGACAATTGTGTTTTTCTTGTGTTTTTTTCAAAAAAAACGATCAATTATGCCTCGTCGAAAACAGCGATCATCTTTTGATCAAGTATCCGAGTTCGACAGAGGAAGGATAGTGGCCTACCGAGATTGTGGATTATCTTTCAGGGAAATCGGTAGTCGTGTTCGACGAAACCAAACAACTGTAATGCGGATATGTAATCGTTGGATGCAGGAGGGTACGGCGGACCGGCGTGTTCGATCGCATCTACCTCAGCGCACCACTTCACGTGATGACAGGCAAATTGTGCGCATGACACTGACGGATCGCTGAGTCACATCACGAACCATAGCACAGCACATGCAGTCTGTAACGCATCATCCAGTGTCTGCGCGTACCATTCGACGCCGTTTACAGCAGAGTGGTCTGTCCGCAAGACGTCCATTGCTTTGTCTAACCTTGACGCAGAACCACAGACGTCTCCGCCGCCAATGGTGCGATGACAGAAGGATGTGGATAGCAGAATGGAATGAAATTGTCTTTACTGACGAGTCACGCTTCTGTCTGCAACACCACGATGGTCGCATTCGAGTCTGGAGGCACCGTGAAGAGAGGATGCTGAACAGCTGCGTTATGCACCGCCACACTAGTCCTGCACCGGGTATTATGGTATGGGGAGGTATTGGATATCACTCTCTCACACCTCTAGTACGTATTGCCGGTACTTTAAACAGGCAGCGCTACATCTCCGAGGTGTTGGAGCCAGTTGTCCTTCCTTACCTTCAGGGCTTGCCCACAGCCATATTTCAATAGGATAATGCACGACCACATGTGGTACGCATTGTCCAACGGTTCTTCGTCAATCGCCAGATTGAATTGCTTCCCTGGTCGCCTCGCTATCCGGATCTTTCGCCGATAGAAAACATGTGGTCCATGGTTGCTCTACGATTGACCCAGATTCCATCCCCAGCTGCCACAGCAGATCAACTTTGGCAACGTGTGGAAGCTGTTTGGTCTGCTGTACCCAAGAACTCATCCAAAGTCTCTTTGAATCAATGCCGTGGCGTGTGGCAGCGGTGATCTCCAACAATGGCGGCTACTCTGGCTACTGATTTTGGCAGGAACCACACTTCACAGAAGTCTATAAATTTAATCATTTGACACTTGGTCAACATGTTATCTACAAAATAAATTTTGTTGTGATATCTCTTGTCTTTCTTGGTGTTGCAATTTGGGTGGCCAGCAGTGTACATTATTCGAATGAACTGAAATATGTATATACTTTCATTTTGAAATAGGGAAGTGTTTATTTAGTGAACACAATATATTTTTCAGTAGCTTTTCTTCAGTATCTAGTAAATCTTCATCTCAGTTTCACTCTGACAATGAACTCTCAGAGTGAAACTGAGATGAAGATTTATACACATTATTAAACTTTTTTATATGTAGCGTCTTAACATCTTATGTTTATAATTTAACTCCAAGAAATATCATAAAAGAGCAAAATACATAAACTAAAAGAAATATTTGTCTTGCTTGCAAAAGTAAAAACTTATTCAAACGAAAACATAAATATGCAGTGCTATACTGAGTTTACTGCATTTACTCATATAACAGTATTTCATCATTCACTGGCTGTTGAATCATCCCGTATGTTATAGGTGATGATACTTTTATACAAACATGTTAGGTGTTGGAAAAGTTGTTATTAAACAATATTTCTTACAGTAAGGGACGTTATTAAAACGAATAAACAAAACTTAATTCATACAGAGATAACAAATCCAGAATACGTGCATTAAAATTAAAGGACTCTTGTAAATGACAGAAATTCAAAGATAATTATTTGAATACTAAATAACATTTTACAATACTTTATTCAACTCTACTAATTTTATTTTAATATATAATTAAAATTTAATAATTTCTTTGGACAAGGTAAATGAAAAATTTTATGAATTCCAATATTCCACGTCATTTATTTATATATTAGCTTTGTTAAAATATAGTTTTAAATATTTTATAAACTCGCTTTAATAAAAATGAAATATAAATGCTTAGTATCAAAGTTCTAAGACAAACGCGCTGGTATTGGTTATATATCTGAATCTTCAGTGGTAGTAAAATCGATAATAGAAATTTACGGGAAAAATGGTTTTTGAGAAAATTATTAAATTATGTTACCAAGAAAGATGAAAATTGAAAAATTTAATTTCTTATGGCATTTCATTAATATTTAAATAGGAAAATTCTTAACTTCATTTGAAAAATATTTGAATGGTGAACTAACCGAGCTTGATTTCACAATAACATACTTAACTCAAAAATTAAATCAAAATGAAATCAGAATGCTAAATAATTAAAAGTAAAATGAAATTTTATTCATATTGTAGTAATGAAGTAAAAAGAGAACAGGCCTTCTTAAGTTAAATCAGAAATTAAGAATTGTATTGGTACGTAATATGCAAGTTTAACTTATAAATAATTATGTGGATAAATACTTTAATTTTAAAAAATTTTATAAAAAAAACTACAATAAATAAAGAATGGTATTAATCTCATCTATATTTTGAAATACAGTGGAATATTTATTTCGAAGAATTTGAGCACGGTAATATTTTCTTCAACACTTCTAAACGAGTATTTAACTTCCATTTCAGTGCATTATCAAAGGTTGATTTCTTAAATATACGCAAAAATATCAATGTGCTTTTATCTTAATCTATTTTAAAAATTGTTTCCAAATATTTTACTGAGGTAAATAATATAGCCTATAAACAGAGCTTTTATTATTTGACGATTTCTGTTCCAAGGTAAGGTTAGTGATATATGGCGTAATTTACCTTTTTCGATTGCAAGAGAAAGAATTTTTACCATCCACGTAAATTTCAGAACAGTAAAGAAGCCTTTTATTTGAATACAGACTTTGGAGTCTGTATCCAAAGAAATTCAGAGAATTCATATACTATTTCTCGGAATATTAAACTCACGAGCTCTCTTGAATATATATAAAGGAGTTCTATTGTATGACTTGTAATTTATTCAATCTTTATGTTTGTATGTTTTTTCATATTTTAATCTTCTAGCTGTACAAAAAGGGCATCAAATACTATTATAATTTAATGTAAGTTTCAAAAGATTTTTACTCACCAAGGTCCCAAAAGTGCATTGAAATATCTTGCTATGAAAACGTTTCTTCTATTTCCTTTTGAAAAAATAAAAATGAATAATAATTTTGAAACACTTACATAGATTATCATTCTTTACAGAAGGGTTATTTATATCGGAGGTTGGATGTTATGAAGATTCTAATATGCTTTATTATATTATGTAAGTCCACAAATTGTTTATTCTGAAAGCCTAATCAGATTATTTCAAAAATGTATTTATTTTCACATACATCATAAAAAATTTGGTGTTTTAAAATTATATTTTTAATTTCATAGCCATTGGTCAGCTTAACTTATCCTGTCGTTGTATTTATTTTAAGTTAAAGAGCTACATTTTATGATTTAGTCACAAATGAAATGAAAAGATTTACCCTTATTTTAAACAGCAGAGATTGCAGAATAATAAGTGATATAGTAAAGCTCTAATTTCTTCAAAGGCTCCCTATTAATGAAAGCTGGAGGAATATTTGGAACAGAATTGTCCCACCGATACATCATTGTATTAAATGTTTTCTACCTTACCCAAAGCTTGAGCTATACCGTATTTACGCGTGTATAGGGTGCAGTATTCCATAAAATACGTCGATAAAAATGGGGTGCGGCTTATACACGGAATCATAAAATTAAATATAGTAAACACCCTTTAGTTTAGAACACTTTGGTACCATAAAACATTAGTATCTTTATACCTTACAACCTGTAACACCATATAATACCCACAGCAATTCATTGCATTGTAAATATTGTTTGTACAAGGGTCAGTCAATAAGTTTGTTGCAAACCTCCGTAAAAATCTCGGTAATAGACATTTCGTTGAAACTTTGTGGCAATACAGAACATCAGGTGCTGTGGTAGGTGTAGTAGCAGATTTGACGTGGCAGTTTTAGTTCTCTTGCTAATCAGTCGTGAATATGTTTCTGCAGCTGCCAGTGGTGTCCAAATTTGAAGTGCGTGCAATAATCCGTTTCCTGTTGGCAAAAGGTTGTGACTGTACTGACATTTATTGGCAGTTGCATGAAGTGTACAGTGATAACGCAACATTGCGCCAAGATATCGCCAAGGGGTATCTCTTATTCGAGAATGGCCTTACAAATATCGAGGATAAGTTTCTTCAACCTCGACGACAGATGAGAACGTTGCACGCGTGAATGAACTCATTCTTCAAAACAGACGTGCCACAGTAGACGATATTGTCACGTCTATTGACTGACCAGTACAAAGTGCAACAATTTGAAAGTGCTCTAGCATTTTTGGAACGTTATAAACCGGAAGGAAATGATTTTAGGACTAAATCGGGATCGGTGACGAGACTTGAGCTGCCGAAACATATTCAAGACTGAATAGCAAGAGAACTAAAACTGCCGCGTCAAAGCTGCTACTATACTACTACAGCACCTGATGCTCCTCTGTTTCTACAAAAATTCAACGAAATGTCTCTATTACCGAGATTTTTACGGAAGTTTGCAACTAACTTATTTACTGACCCTTGTATATATATTATACCTTAAGCCTATTTAATAAAACAGTTTGGCTTCGTACGAAATAATTCCTAACTGTACTAGTATATATACACTCTGTGACAAAAAAAAAAATATGCACGCAGAAGAAATCGAGTTACTATCATGAAACTTGGCAGGTATGTAGTCTGGTAAGAGATATGCAAATGGTTAAAATTTCTACGCAAATGAGATAAGGGTAAGCGCACTATGCTCATATGATATGCGCAGCAGGGATAGTTTAAAAGCATGATTGCTCATGCCATAGGGTTATTCAAACAAATCTGTCGACTTGGATGGACGGTTTTGTGACTAGAGATGCCTCTGAGAGGTAACCGGCTACAGTACGAACAATTGTCAGACTTTGAGAGGGGGCCTATAGTAGGCCTCAGAGAAGCAGGTTGGTCGAACAGGCGTATCGGCCGCCACCTCGGTCGGAGCGATATGGCAGTCGTTCGGTGTTGGCAACAATGGATCACGGAAGGGATAGTCTACCGTCGCGGAGGGTCAGGGCGTCCCAGGAACATAAATGCGCTCGAGGATCGCGCAATCATAAGAGCGGCCACGTCCGCACCAACAACGTCGCTAGAATCGGTTCGACGTCATTTACCACCTTCCGGACATCCGGTGGTATCAAGGGAAACCATTTGGAGATGAATGGCCGACGCAGGTATAAGGAGCCGAAGTCCATTAAGACGCCTACCAGTGACCCCACATCATAGGCAGTGACGATTGGATTTTTGCATACGTCGGGCAAGCTGGAGTGTGACCGACTGGAGGCGTGTGATCTGCAGCGATGAATCCCGATTCAGTCTCAGTGCTGATGACCAGTGAATACGCGTGTGGAGGTGACCAGGCCACTGGTCCGATCCGGCATTTGTTGTCGAGAGGCATACGGCGATTACACAAGGTGTTACAGCGTGGGGAGCGATTTGTCGCGACACACGATCAACTCTAGTCGTTCTTCAACGCACTTTGACGGCACTCAATTACGTGGACGAGATTTTAAAACAAGTTGTACTGAGTGTGCTATCAAGCCGCCCAGGTGCCATTTATCAGCAAGACAACGCTCGAACACATATTGCGTGACTCTCCCAACAATGTCTTCAAGGATATGACATACTCCCATGGCCTGCTAGTTCACCAGACCTCTCGCCAATAGAGCACGTCTGGGACGTGCTTGGAAGGCAACTGAAGCCATCCCGGAATACTGGTGAATTAAGTGCTCAGTTGCAAAAATCATGGCATGATCTTCCGCAGGAGGTCATAGGTGACCTCACTGATTCGATCCCACGCCGTGTTTCGGCTTGTACAGAGGCTGTTCGCACATTTTTTAGACGATTTTGGTAAGCGGTAATAAAAAATCGTTTGCTGCAAAGGAAATAATTGCAATTGTACTATATTTTTAAAAGTCAAAATTATCGTCTGCGGCTTGAAAGTTTTGTTTTTATTCAAAATGGTGTTTTTAACAAAGCAGTGGTTCGAAGATTACATTTATGCTCTTTCCGAAGAGAAATATGCATACTCCGTTATCCAAAAACGATGTGAGAGTCATGGTTTTGTGATATATAAAGCGTCGATAGGTAATATCGTCAACAAGAAAGGAAAAAAAACGTCAAATTGGAGCCTCAAGTGGGACAAAAATTCCAAACAAGTATCCAAGGAAAAAACGGACATCTTCGACTATTGCAAAGGTACGTTGTTTAATGTTAAAAGAAAATCCCCCTAGTCAAAGGACAGTTGCAAAATCATTAAAATGCTCGGTGTCCACTGTAAACAAAATGATAAACGTTGATTTAAATCTTAAGAAAGCGAAAAAACGCAATGTGCATCGTCTTGTTCCAACTCATATCGCTGAACGCAGGACGCGCTGCAGAATTCTATATGAGAAACACTTGTACAAAGAAAAATGGAAAATAATTGTCACAATAGATGAATCATGGGTGCATTTAAATGATTGCATCAAAAAAAGAGCCATCTATAATCAAAAAAGGGGAGAAAAAAATTTCAGTACATGGTTCAAAGAATCGAAAGAAAGTTTTTCTAAGGGATTCATGATTCTTGCTGGTTTTTCTTATAATGGCAAGTTAAAAATATAGAGAGTGGAAAAAAATGTCAAGTTTAACTCCAAATACTATCAGGAACATATTTTATCGCCAATTTTTCTGAATGAAATACCATCGCTTTACCCACAGTGCCATCAATCTGTGAGACTCCGTCAGGACAAAGCTAGCAGTCACACATCAAAATCCATTGTAAATTTCCTAAAAGAAATGGAACAAAAAACTGGTATCAAGGCCATACCCTTCACTGATATCCCTACTAAATCTCCCGATGTATCACCTATGGGTTTTTGTACTTACGGACTTTTAAAATCTGCATTATCCAAACCTCGTCCCAAAACCCTTACAGGACTCTGGAAAACTGTTCAGGAGGAACTGGATAGAATACCTCTTCTGACACTTCAAAAGGAGTTATTATCCTGGAAATTGCGGTATCGAAAGATAGTTCAGAATAAGGGATGTCAAATAGAACATTTAAAACACAAGAATTTTATGTAATTTAGTTTTGTGAATACAATATACATTGTCTAAAAAATGTGTGAACAGCCTCTGTATAGCTGCCAGAGGTGGATTTACTACTTACTGATTTGTAACCTTTTTCATGCCATATCTTCCTAATAAAACGGTCTGTTCTTCTGAATTTGTAATCATTTGCTTATCTCCTCATACACTACATACATGTTAAATTTCGTGTTAGTAACTCGTTTCCTTCTGGGTGAAAATATTTTTTGTGACAGAGTGTATAATCATCTTTTTTACACTGTAGTTTCACCACCATCAGCTAAGGCTGTACCTTATATTTTTAGGCGAGCAGTGAACTCTAAAAAATGTACGACATTGCTACATTTCGCAGAACGCTCCTACTTTGAGTCTACAATGGAATTCAGAAAAAAATTCCCAAAATGTTGTCTCAAAATTTAGGTGCGGCTGATACACGCACACAGCCTATAGACGAGTAAATACGGTACTTACCCACTGCACATATTGAGCATGAATAGTTGTACAGCTAACATATGGCCAGATTAACTTTCTTCACTGGCTAGGGCCAATTAATCTGCCATGCACTGAGCATCTTAATTGGGAGAAGACTGCTTATGGGTTCGCCTTGAGCATATGGACCCTTGTTAGCAATGGGGCAAATTTCGTCTCATTTTAATGAAGAATTATTTATGCATCCTATTGTTTGGTCCGTGATGGGTGGCTCGCTTAAGTCCAAACTTCCATTAGCCAATTAAGGATATTAATGAAAATAATGAAGTTTATTTTCTCCAATGGGCAACAAGATGTACGGAGCACAGACATACACAAAGCAGTTTTACTAGATTATGTCCAAGCTAAAAAAACACGATATCTATGGGCGACATACCAATTACAATGTCAATTCACGGGCATATAGATTTCTCGAAACGTTTTATTTCGGAACATGAACTTATTAACTGTTTACAGAGTACAATTCTTCTCGAATTCTAAAACCCTGTTGTGTCATTGGTGAGAACTACTGTAAAGTGGTAAAACAAGTAGATTTCAACTAAGTATACTGTACTCACATTCAAATACCTTTATTACCACTACATACTAATACGGGCTTTCTCAGATGTCCTGCTCATCTTTTTGTGCTCAATCCCTTACGATGATTTCCGTAGTATTTTGAACTCTCCAAAGCCTCTTGTCATGGCTCTGTTAACTGCGCTCGTTGTTTTGAACTCATACACGAGGATAATTGTTGTAGTAATTCGTCATGATGTGTAAAATTCCATAGAAAACACACATTTTCATGGTTTGATTGAAATGGATAACCGAGAAAGAGATCTAGAAAATCCAAGTCGAAGAGAAAATTTCATTTCCTTAAACCCGAAACTTAGTTGATTCCAGTATACCAAAATCAGGACTAATTATGTGTTTGCCCTAAAAGAAGTTGAAGGGACTATTTTTCTGCAGCTAAAAGACCTAGAAAAGAACCTTTTCCCCCCAAAAAAAACCAAAATCTGTCCACATGCAAGAATTATGAAACCACCCATTTCCGCAAAGAACAAGATCCCATAGAAACCAACCACATCAAAACTACAACAGTCATTAAAGTCCCACAAATTCAGTTAACTAAAAAAATTAATTAATATTAGAAAACTGAGTCTTAAATCATTTAGAGCTGTTGGATCTCAACAACTCATTAACGATCCTCTCTCAGTTAGGCGAATTGGTACATCCACTTCTTAATCCGTCAATTACTAATAGTTTCATATTAAGTCCCGAGATATTTAATAGATTTTGAAAGAAAAGATAAAATTCAAACATTTATACACGTGATGATTGATTCGCAATTAAATTTTAGTAGTGTATAGACAATGTAACACAAACTTGAAAATTTATAATATATAATCGAATTAAAATGCTAATGCCTTTGTGGCACTAAAATGGTGAGATGTGGTACTAAAAATTATGATGCATTGGAAAGATGAAGGTGGAGCCACATTTAATACTCTGGCGTGGCATTACAAATGGCCATAACTTGTTATTCTGAAAAAAATACAAAAAGAATGTGACAATAACAAGTCGATTTTTAAAATGAAGTACCTCATAATTTATTTTAAATTAAACTAGATGGGGCTTAGGGCCGGTGGCTTAGTGCCATTTTTACATAAAGTTACATCGTCGATTTACATAAAGTCGAATCGCCGATATTTGCCAGAGAACTTTCGGCCTGGGCGTCGGAATCTGGAATCGTAGAAACATCCTTAGTTGGCAGGGACTAGACGATATCTGTTTCTGCAACTCAAAATTTGCTCCTGTGTTGGCCTCGTCACATGACGTTAAGGGGAAAACATCTGGAACTTGGCGACCCAGCGGTCGCCAGCAGGCTCCGCCAAAGCTATAAGACAAAGGGTTATTTTGTTTGTTATACGAGGGGAAGGGGATAAATGGAGAATCTTTTCGCCAAGCGTTAGGCAACCCCTTTTAAGGGATTAACATTGGTATTTTCTGTTTCTGCTGATAAGCGATGAATGCTGATAACGTGACCAAAAGGGTGCACATTTTTTGAGAAAGAAGTGATTGTCTGGGGGACTATATACCCCTGTAAAATTATTGAGGGAACAGCTCCCTAATGCGTTTAAGTATTCGAATGGCAAAGCAGGCTTTAATAGTAATATTGTAGCAAAAGTTAATAAGCGTTTCAAAACATTACGACAGCCTTTAAAAAATATATAAACCTTTTTGTTTCCTGGAATTACATGATAATATTAATGGTACAGAAAAAGAAGATATTTATAAGCCTTTAGGAAACAAAATAGAAATATCTTACCATTTAAGGTGAAAATCGCTGAAAACGTGCTTTAAAAGAATGAATAAACCATGCATAATTTTTTAAACAAAGCTAAAGAGAAAAAATATTTGAACTTTGCTGAGAAATTTCATTTTCTCATGCAGATAAGAGTATAAATTGTATTAGTTGCACACTGCCTCTTTTATTTAATGATTCATGTTCCTGTTTCCAGATTTTGTTTTCATCGTTTACTTTAAAATAACTTTAGACGATGAATTGCATTTTGAGTAAAATATTTCAATTTTGTAGCATAATTGAGTTATTTTGAAAAATTATCTAATTATTTTAAATTTCCCATGTGTTCGTTTGTAATGATTTCTGAAAATTTGCCACTCATTGTTTAACAGTTGGAAAAAATTCTAAAGTTGTTCAAAAGTTGTAGATAGGTGTTTTGTAGTTAAAAAATCTTTTTTGTCAGATTTCTCTCAGCTAAAAAAAAAAAGAAAAAACTGCAATTGTTTTAAATTTTCTTGTGCTTTTAGCTAAAACTAAAACATAATATAAGGAAATGATAATGAACATTTTAATTCTAAAGGAAGATTTTATAAAGGTCCTTTATATACACGATTGCATGTTTACATATTTTTTACATATATGCAGTGACGATACCTTTAAGCAAACTTTAAATATTAAAGTGTTAAAATTGATTATTGTAAAAAGTAATATTAATTGTTAAATAGTTAGCTCGTTTATGTTCAAAGGCGATTTGTACAGTCGTGAATAAATCGTATTTAGTAGTTATCAATAAATTATTCTTTATTTTTCTTTTTTCTGTTTTCAAATGCTTTCAAACTACATATGAAAATAGAGACTGGATTTCTCATTAACAGATTCAAGATTTATATCACCGGCATCGGAAATATAAAAAAAAATGAGGAATTGACAACATCTGAATGTATAACGCGTCTATTGGAATGGGATGGGGATATATCTCTTTATAAAATTCGTTTTTTGAGCATGTTATATCTAGTAGAGGATTTTCTTTTGAAGTCATTTTTCGTTTGTAATGTCTATAACTCGTTGTTCTGCCGTTTTAATTTTTTTTATATATTAAGGGATCCCTTGTAATTTACTTTCTTTTCAAATGGGGGCTCAGAAACTATAATATAAGTATGAGTTACATCAATTAAAATACTTTATCAATTACCTACACAGAATATTCGAAATTTTGAAATTTAGGTTTGGTTTGGAGCGCTACTGTCAACTTTTGCTACAAGAGGGATAATTAGACCGAGACCTACTGCATAAAGCCAATCCCGAACGGGTACAAACGGCCATGCCAAGAGCGTAATTCAAATCCACAGACTCTGGTAGAGAATGCCAGTGCCCTAGACTCTCTGCCATCGTCCGGCTTTGAAACTCAGGAGCAAACTGATTTCATGAAACTTAAAAGGCGTGCGAAAGAAGTATTTGAGAGGCACATATACAAAAAACCGACATAACCCCCCTCCCCATTCCTTAAAAAAATCTACATGCTTTTTAGTACGTACAAAATAGAATACAAACTTTTTTTCATTTGCTTTGAGGCATTCTAATTTGGCATTGCTTTTGGCAATCACGAAAAGTTCCCATTTAGTATAAACAAGACATTGCTTTACATACGGATTATCTATAGCAGGATCCATCTAACCGTTATCTTTAGAAGCATAATAGATGGAATATTTTCTCTACTGACTCAAGAACCGATGGCATTCTCGAAAGAAAAATAAATTCAAAAGTGAGACTCCTCTTTTAAGCCCTTTAATTGACAAGCCAGTGTTTGAATTTGACATTTCAATAGTTACTGGTTAAATCTACGTTTAACACTTACCAGTGAAATTGTTTTATTTAGCCTCCTATGTCATTATTTAATCATAATGTGGAAAAGTCAGCTTATAAGTAAATTTAAGCTAAATTTTTTATTGCTTTCCAAGAAATTTCATTTCCAAAGGGCATCACCATTTCTTTGAAAATGAACTTCCATATTTATTTTTAATACCGGGTGGCCATAATTAAACTGACAGTGCTCACAGTGTTCTGTAGCGCGATCTATTTGCGAGAATGACGCCACATTTTGTAGGAACATTAAACAAGACGGGGGACGAAGGATTCCGCGAAAAAATAAATTAGTTCCAAAAGTCACCGCTAGGGGAATATTTGGCGCTGTGTAATAGAAAATAGAGTGTTAACAAATGCAAATTAATACGGAATAAAATTACCTTTTATTATGAACATTTTCTTATTTAGTTCAAGTGCAATATGGCAACACTTTTAAAAAAGCGTAAAATCTACATAAACACCGATAAAGTCTCGTGATCTGCAATATCACGTATGCTGAGCAGAAGTTCTTTATTCAAATTTCACGTTACATCCATTGGCACAGTGCCAGCTGCTTGGGTTTTAAAAGGCAATGTGTTACGTTTCGAATCAATCGGATTGAAAGTTTATGTGCAATGTCTCCTTCTTTAGTCGAGCGTGCGTTACTGGTCAAATTCTTCTACCTCAACCAGTGCAACGCGTCAGCCGCTCTTCGTGCTTTTAGAACGCACAAAAAAATGCGTAAAGGTAACGGTCCTGTGTCAGTTAATGGGCTAATAGCAATGGTTGCGACGTTTGAGAAAACAGGTTCTCTGAAGTTTCAGTCAGGCAGAGGACGAAAACCCGTACCACAGGATACAATCGAAGCAGTTGCCACGGCGATTGTCGACAGAGGACCAGACAATATTGCTGCCTCCTCTAGCGCTCGTGGATTAGCTCGGAATATGGATATGCCTTACAGTACGGTATGGAAAATCTTACGAAAGATTATCAACTTCTATCCGTACAAGATCAGCCGTGTACAGGAGTTACTGTACCCCGACCATGATAAGCGATTGACTTTTGCTCTCACCTTTCTTACCAGAATGGAGGTGGATGATGCTTGGCCGTGGAAAATCTTATGGGGAGACGAGGCCCACTTTTACCTGCATGGAACTGTGAATACCCAGAACTGCCGAATTTGGGATGACAAATCACCACATGCAGTCACAGAAATTCCCTTACATTCACCAAAGGTAACTGTTTGGTGTGGGTTCACAGCGGAATTTATCGTAGGTCCATTCTTCTATGAGAACATTACCCCGACAGGACCGGAAACCTGTTCTGTTACCGGAGAGAAATATCGCCACATGTTGAACAGCTTTGTCATTCCGGCACTTCAGCAAAGACAATGCCTGGGGGAAATCATTTTCATGCAAGATGGAGCCCCTCCACACGTTGCCGTACGGGTGCAACAGCTGCTACGACAGAAATTCACAACATAAAGAGTCATTAGCTGCTACTTTCCAACTGCATGGCCACCTTGGTCGCCTGATCTTACCCCATGCGACTTATGGATATGGGGTTACTTTATGTCCAAGGTCTATCAAGGAGTGGTCCATGACCTGGCTACGTTGAAGGATAACATATCACGGACTGTACGGGAGATTCCTGCAGACATGTTACTTTCTGCTGTTGTGCATACTGTGCACAGAATGCAATATGTGGTTCACAACAACGGCAGCCACATTGAACCTCATTTGAATGCAAAAGGTAATTTCCGTATTGATTTGCATTTGTTAACACTCTATTTTCTATTACACAGCGCCAAATATTCCCCTAGCGGTTACTTTTGGAACTAATTTATTTTTTCGCGGAATCCTTCGTCCCCCGTCTAGTTTAATCTTCCTACAGAATGTGGCGTCATTCTCGGAAATAGATCGCGCTACAGAACACTGTGAGCACTGTCAGTTTAATTATGGCCACCCGGTACATTCAGTGATTAATGTGAGTCTAGAGACTCCTAATATATGACATTTCTGACGATAAAACTAAAAACATGTTGTTTGCGTTTCTTATTTAGGAATATCGAATGTCCAGGATTTACACAGTAACCGAATATAATTTACTTAGTACTATTTGTTTACAGCATTAACTTAATTCTAAGAGAGAACTAAATGACATTTTCTGTAGGTTAATCTTTTGTTTTAATTTTACAATAACGTTTTTCGTTTGACATATGGAATATTTATTGAATGATAATAAAGAAACCTGATTTTTCAGATTTAAAGCGGTACTTTGTATATTCAAATAAAGATTTATGGGAAAGATTTGCATATCTTAAAGGGTTTGATTTGGTAAAATAAGTAATAAGATATTTAGTTATATGTTTCTTAAGTTAATTAACGAGAATTGATTAAATCAGCGGGAATAAGCAGATATAAACTGAAATTAGACTGATTAAAAAAATTGAGAATTTAAATATACAACTTTGAGGGGAGACAATCTTAAAACTATTCTTATATTATTCACTTGAAAGAAATAATGAAAGATTGCTGCGAAAATTAAACTTCATGTAAAAGCGTAATGTTTTTCACACGACCCAAAATATTATATATATATATATATATATATATATATATATATGTGTGTGTGTGTGTGTGTGTGTGTGTGTGTGTGTGTGCGTGTGTGTGTATGTGTGTGTGTGTTTGTTTGTGTGAGAGAGAGAGAGAGAGAGAGACAGGGAGAGAGAGGAGGTACAACTATTACATCTGATAACTAATAAGACTATTAGATGATTTATAAATGTTGATGCAAACATCTAATAAGTTTCAAGCTATGAACGTTTGCGACTCACTGGTATATTAATATAGCAAAATATACAGGGTGGTTATAATTAAAGTTCAACTTTGAAATGGTCATAAGAGGAAAACTACTGGACCAAAGGTTATCAAACTTAGTAATAGTTTAAAGGAGGTCATAGGAATTTCCTTTCATAAAAATGTTCAAGAACTCATCACCAGGGGGGGAAATGGCGCTGTATGCAATATTGTGAAACGAAATAAGACATGAAAACATCGGTTTAAAATGTGTTTAATCGTTTCTGAAACGCGTTACAAAGCATGTTAAATATGGCGTCCAACATTTTCCGATAGCAAGATAAATCGCCTTACTCCATTCTCAGAAGTAGATCTTAGCATATCAGGAGGAATGTTACGGACATGTCGGTGTATCGTACCTTTCAATTCCGCCAAATTCTTTAGATTATCACCATAAACAGTGCTTTTGAGATAACCCCATAGCCAGAAGTCACAGGGGTTGAGCTCTGGTGACTGGGGTGGCCATTTTGTGGGAAAGTTTCGGCCTATAATCCGTTCATTCGAGAAATGTCGTTTAAGTAACAGTGTGACACATGTACTAATGTGCGGTGGGACTCCGTACTGCATAAAAATCGTGGTGTCTAAAATGCCACGTTGCTGGAGTTCAAGTATCACGAAACATCTTAATATTGACTCTAAGCGAACTGCAATCACAGTGCATGTAACATGTCCAGCTGTCAACTGGTCTTTAAAGAAAAATGATCCAATTATGAAACTAGCTGTCCTATCACATCATGTTGACATCGCCATTTAGGTAAAAATGGGCCTCATCTGTCCACAAAATGTTCCATGGCCAATGTTCATCCATTTCCATCCGTGGAAAGAATTCTGAAGCGAAAGATTCTCTTGCAGCAGGATCGTTACGTTTATGTTCTTGAACATGTTTGATTTTGTAAGGGTAGAACTGCAGCACTTTACGGACAATTTTGTACACTGTACTCCATGGTACGTCCATTCGACGTGCGACAGCACGTACACTGCACGTACCGTGTGTGCTTTCCATTGTTGCTTCCTCCACTGCTAATGCAACAGCCTCCTTGGTTTCCACAGAAGCAGGTTTCCTTCCCCTCCCAGGTGCAACAGATAACAAACCCATGGCTTCAAACTTTGTCATTATTTTCCTCAAACCCTGCTGTGTCATTGGTCCTCGGCGTATTCCTCTTACTGAACGATGCCTTTGCAAAGCACGCCGCTCATTGCTATCGCATTCATAATAACATTTAATGAGAAAAGCACGGTCTTGCATGGTTAGAGACATTGTCGATTCGTAACAATGAGAACTCTAACAAACAGGCTCACTTTTATCTGGAAAATAAAATGACGTATAAAGCGAATATGCATAAATCATTTGCTTCTTCCTGCCGTAAGCCAATTACAAGCCATTGCGGTTTTGCATAACCCCACCAACAGTTTCGTTTTAGAAACGATTAAAAACATTTTAAATTGATATCTTCATATCTTAGGGCTGAACTCAGGCTTCAAAATTCACAAATTAGCGATCTGTAAGAAAACGATTTCCGGAATGTGCACACTTTAAATGGTAATTTTGTTTAGGTCAATGTTTTTTAAGGATATACAAAATGTTAAACCCGTGTTACAAAAGGTTTAGTTAGATTCCGACCCTAATTTCGTTTAACAATATTGCATACAGTGACATTCCCCCCTGGAGGTGAGTTTTTGAACTTTTTTTGCGGAAACGAATTTCCATGACCTCCTTTAATCTATTACCAAATTTGATAACATTTGGTCCAGTAGTTTTCCTTTTATGACCATTTCAAAGTAGAACTTTAATTATAACCACTCTGTACTTGCTTGAAATAGAGGAAGTAAGAAACTCTAGTGAGCTGGATTGAAAAGTAGTTCAGAATAATCTCATAGCACAAGTTTGATAAAATTTCATCTCACGCTATTAAGTTATATTTTACATTAGAGTACTTTCGGAGAAATTTGACAAGAATTGAAGCTTTTCGATAAAAAGGCTGTAGAACCACAACATTCAGCTCAAAATTTCACTTAAAAAGACCACGAACTTACTTAAAGTTAATAACGAAAAGTAACTTAAGAATAAATTTATTGCAGTATATTCATGGATAAACGAACTCGGACCTCATAGGCAATAGCACTTTGTGTTGAGAGCTTTAAAATTTCGACAACCGATTAGCAGGAAGGATATTTCTGCTCCTAGAAAAAAATTTGGGGAAAATTCAGAGACAGAGAGACCTTAATATTCTAATTTTGCATTTTTAAAGGATATTTTCACCCTGCATTGCTTACTCTGAAAAGTAGTTCAGAATAATCTCATAGCACAAGTTTGATAACATTTCATCTCACGCTATTAAGTTATATTTTACATTAGAGTAATTTCGGAGAAATTTGACAAGAATTGAAGCTTTTCGATAAAAAGGCTGTAGAACCACAACATTCAGCTCAAAATTTCACTTAAAAAGACCACGAACTTACTTAAAGTTAATAACGAAAAGTAACTCATTTTGCATTTTTAAAGGATATTTTCAAAATTTCACTTAAAAAGACCACGAACTTACTTAAAGTTAATAACGAAAAGTAACTCATTTTGCATTTTTAAAGGATATTTTCACCCTGCATTGCTTATTCTGAAAAGTAGTTCAGAATAATCTCATAGCACAAGTTTGATAAAATTTCATCTCACGCTATTAAGTTATATTTTACATTAGAGTACTTTCGGAGAAATTTGACAAGAATTGAAGCTTTTCGATAAAAAGGCTGTAGAACCACAACATTCAGCTCAAAATTTCACTTAAAAAGACCACGAACTTACTTAAAGTTAATAACGAAAAGTAACTTAAGAATAAATTTATTGCAGTATATTCATGGATAAACGAACTCGGACCTCATAGGCAATAGCACTTTGTGTTGAGAGCTTTAAAATTTCGACAACCGATTAGCAGGAAGGATATTTCTGCTCCTAGAAAAAAATTTGGGGAAAATTCAGAGACAGAGAGACCTTAATATTCTAATTTTGCATTTTTAAAGGATATTTTCACCCTGCATTGCTTACTCTGAAAAGTAGTTCAGAATAATCTCATAGCACAAGTTTGATAACATTTCATCTCACGCTATTAAGTTATATTTTACATTAGAGTAATTTCGGAGAAATTTGACAAGAATTGAAGCTTTTCGATAAAAAGGCTGTAGAACCACAACATTCAGCTCAAAAGTTCACTTAAAAAGACCACGAACTTACTTAAAGTTAATAACGAAAAGTAACTCATTTTGCATTTTTAAAGGATATTTTCAAAATTTCACTTAAAAAGACCACGAACTTACTTAAAGTTAATAGCGAAAAGTAACTCATTTTGCATTTTTAAAGGATATTTTCACCCTGCATTGCTTATTCTGAAAAGTAGTTCAGAATAATCTCATAGCACAAGTTTGATAAAATTTCATCTCACGCTATTAAGTTATATTTTACATTAGAGTACTTTCGGAGAAATTTGACAAGAATTGAAGCTTTTCGATAAAAAGGCTGTAGAACCACAACATTCAGCTCAAAATTTCACTTAAAAAGACCACGAACTTACTTAAAGTTAATAACGAAAAGTAACTTAAGAATAAATTTATTGCAGTATATTCATGGATAAACGAACTCGGACCTCATAGGCAATAGTACTTTGTGTTGAGAGCTTTAAAATTTCGACAACCGATTAGCAGGAAGGATATTTCTTCTCCTAGAAAAAAATTTGGGGAAAATTCAGAGACAGAGAGACCTTAATATTCTCATTTTGCATTTTTAAAGGATATTTTCACCCTGCATTGCTTACTAGATTTTTTATATAGTTCAAAAATGCTGTAAGAATCGGAGTTTTTTCGTAATCACTATATCACTTACATAAAATAACCTACAGTGCCCGTTACATATTATGAATGTTTGAGCTTGTTGTAGACATTAATGAAACTAATATAGTACTCAAGGTTGAGATAAAATTGGCTTGTGAAAAAAAATCGTATTTATCACAGTAATATGTACATATATACTGCACACGTATTCAGTCATGAGTATGTGTGTATACTTGGAAATATTTCTTTCCCTTTGGAAATTTTATTTTGTAAAATATTGTATAAACTAAAAAAGAAATTATTTAAATAGTCATGTATTATAAACACTGTAAATAGGACAAATTTTATACCAATTTAGAAAAAAATACTTGCATTTATTTATTTTAAGAGGGTAGGGGGAAATTAAAAATAAAATATTTTTACCACTATACTGTACAACTAATTTACTCTTATTATTAAACACTTTGGTTCTAGATACTGATACAAAATTTCTAGCAAATGAAAATAAACAGCTGTTTTTATTGATCACATCTACAGCTCCCGCATTTTCTACTAAAGAAAAATTTTATGGCATCTTGGGGTATTATGAAGAACTTTATCTGTTGCCATAAAATCTAGTTCTGTCACTCTTCCATTCGTGATATCACTTCGTTTATGGCTTGCTAACTCTGGAAATCAGCAATAGATCTTTTTATCTGAATTTAGTTATGTGATTCATTTTGAACAGAATTGAGATGTTTAACTCAGTTAAAAGGTACAATGACGTTCTGCATTTTGGAAACATAAAATTGATAGCTTATCATTAAGCACAGATTAAATGACTTTTGTAGTTTACATGGACATCAACAAGGTGCACTTGGAAATTATTTTAAAATTATTTGCGATACTGTATTTTGAGCTGAGAACGTTATTTGATTGAGGTCTCGTAAATTTGTGGGTTTATCCTATCTGAAGTGCAAATGGAATATACTGGTTCTCAGCTAATATTACAAAAGAAATATACAGTACAGTGATAGAAAAAATACTGCTCTATGCGTCTGAAATATGGTATAGGGATAATGTAACATTTAATTCAAAACTGAAACAGGTTCAAAGACCATTTCTATTAAATATTACTAAGTGCTATCGAACTGTGGCAACAGATGCGCTAAATGTACTGCCTGGGTGCGTACCCTTAAACATAAAGGCAAAAGTCAATAGTATAATATATAAAATATATGATGAGGAAAGAGAAATGGAAATAGACGGTGAAATATATAATAAAGAAAATTGTGAAACTAGAGAAGTTAGAATCATTAATTTAGGAAACCTCATAAGACCAGATTGGACAATAGACAGTAATCCCAGAACGAAAGTAAAAATTTATACCGATGGCTCAAAGAAGGAAGATAGAACAGGGGCCGGGGTGGTTATCCTTAAAGAAGCTGGAGAAAAGGTTATAATTAAAGAAAGGATAAATGGAGGGAGTTCCTATGAGGCGGAACTTAGAGCCTTGCAAATAGCCATAGAGAGAATGAGAGAAGAGAATATCAAGGAATTTGATGTATATACGGATTCTAAGAGTGCTTTAGAATCGCTAAGATCAATTAAATTTAAAGGAAAGATAGTAGAAGAAATTAAGGAAATTATAATAAAGGAAAATATGAAGGTTCACTTACATTGGGTCAAGGCGCATGTAGGAATTGCGGGAAATGAAGAGGCAGATGAGACAGCAAAAGCTGCTACTAAGTTAAGTGAGATAGGTATAAGATATAAACAGACAAAGAACAAGATAACAAAAATGAAAAAATTTGGAAAAAAGTTATGGCAAGAAGAGTGGGAGAGGAGTATTAAAGGAAGAAAGGTATATGAAATATATAAAGAGGTTAAAGAAGGGCGTTTAAGTGGAGATTTTAAGATAAACCAACTTATAACAGGTCATGGTTGTATAGAGGAATACCAGCACCGTTTTCATCAAAAAAGTTATCTATGTAGTTGTGGGGAACAGCAAACTGTGGACCATTGTCTATTCCGGTGTCAACAGTTCCAGGAGCTTAGAAAAGACTTACCAGTGGACGTTGAGACATGGTCGAAAAGTAGATTCTTCGGGGATTTTTATTGTAGGAGTTTCGTAAAAAAAGTAGTTAGTATCCTTATGGATGTCCATATTCCTTATTTTCACACTGACTAGGTTGTGTCGGTGTTTATTTTGTTCTCAACTTTCGTTTCATTTTGTACTTTGCAACAAATATTTATATGCAAGTATTGTATTACTGAAGTCTGTGATAGTAAACTTGAAATTTAAATTGGATTTGAGGGTATAGCGTGTAAACAATGAAAGTTAATAATCAAAGTAATTAATGTTAACAATCAAAGTAATAGTGTTAGTTTGTGTTACACAATATAGAATTGTAAAATTTTTAAGTATTGAGAAATGTGCAAATAGAAAAATTAGGTGACTTGATTGTAAAATGGTGGTGTTAAAATATTGACAGAGCAAGTGTTAATTGAAATGTAATGCAATGTGTTAAATTATTGTGAAATGTAATAACAGAGTAAATTGTTAATTATAAAGTAAGAGTAATTGTAATTGCAAAGCAATGCAATGCGTTAGAGTTGCTGAGAAATGTGATACTCGTGTAGTAAGGTGATAATTATAAAATAAGCTGTTAATGAGTTAATAGTATAGAAATATATCAACAATAAAGAAATATAAGGTGCTAATTTTTAGTGTAAGTAAAAAGAAAATAATTCTATGTAAAGTTATTGCACTCACCAAACATAATGTATATTGTGTATTATACATTATACCTAAAGACAGTGTATGTTATGTATTATTATGTATTAGATGTTTTTGTATTGTTATGTTTTGATTATTATGCATTGTTTAGTGTATACCGTTTTAGTTTAATGGTGGGGTTTAATTTGGCCCACCTAAATGTAGCTAGTTTTTTGTTGTTGTACGGTTTGCTAAGTGAGCACTCCTTGTTTTAAAATTTGTGTTAAAATTTTATAAATAAGAAATGTATAATCGAACTTAAATAGGTTATAATAAGGTCAAATTTATAAGTCCAGTTGGAACACGGCAAAATAGAAATTAGTTTTGAAGCTGTCGGTAGAATTGATGGTTTAAGAAACTTAAGATTTTTTATGTTTTAGCACCTAATTAATAAATTAATTAACAAATTAAGGAATTTAAATTGTTGCCACTGAAATAGTTTTTAAAAAACAATAAAAGGATTTGTTTTTAAGAAATAAAATTTTTAAGATACAGGTTGTCTCTTTTTGCGCGGAGGCTGTTCTTATATAAACGCCGTTTAAAGTCACGCTGTGGTCGGCAGAACATCTCGAATACTGGTTCTCCTTTTGTTTTAATTAAAACTTTTATTTATTAACATAGAATCCATTAATTTTTCTAACAAAATCACTATCATTTGTACAAAAAGGAAACCATAGGGTTTATAGCAATATTATTTAGAAATCGCGAATCTTTTAGCATTACATATAAGAGATTGTAAACTTAAAAAAATACCAACTGAAATATGTAAAAAAACTTTTAATATCTGCAGTATAAATGTAGTTTTAATGTATAGTACCTATGCCCTATAATGTTGAATTACATATAAAATTTATATTTCAGCAATTATTTTATAAAATATTTAAAAAAATTTCGTAACAATGCTATTTTAGTTATTGCTAATAGAGGCTATTTTACGAATGACTCTCTTTTATTAAGAGATTTTGCAATCTTTGTTTTATTTGCATCTAGTTAAAATTTAGATTACACCACAACAATTTTTGTCTTTTTTTTTCTCTAAATGGCTGTAAATTTATATATTTTAGGGGGTCACCGCCCCTTAACTTTTAAAAGTATCTACACTGATCTCCTTTCGAGGCTTCAATTGGAGAACTCAGTGTAATTACTTATTGGCAGATAGTTCACTTAGTATAATGGCTTATTGGCAGATTGAAAAATTAACACGTTCCCGCCTAGACAATTATTTAAGATAATCTATACTAAATTCTCTATTTATATAGAAATGTCTTAAGTGAAATATCAGATAAAACCGCAGGTGATATGAAATTTTTGATGAAGTTCATAAGACCGGGCTTTGAGGACTTAAGTAACATTCTTTAGCTTACTGCGTGATAATACACGAAAGGATGGATACGTTCTTGTATAATTTAGGTAACAGCTCTATGATATTTTGGGATTAGGTCAATGCACCTTTCTAAAGATATATTTTTATCATTTAATGTGCTATGAAAAAATTGCACCGAAAGACATGCGAAACATCAGATCCTGTACTTCATAATCCCCAAAGAGGCCTTTCTCTGGCAATAAAAGTATAAAATACTTTTTAAAAGTAAGTGGTAATAAATGGTGTAAGTAGCAAAGAACAGTGTACCCAACGGAAACTGCTATTGGCATGAGAGTTCGAACAGCTAGTTGTTACCTTTGTGACAATCTATGTATGCAAAAGTCGCCATTTTAGTTTAATTCTGAATTGAATTTTTACTCTTTAATTATAGACATGTTTATTTCAATGATATAATTCTATAATTCTAACACAAAGGCTCCTTATACATCTTTGTGTTTTATATTAAAAGGCGATACCTATTAAAATTTGTAAATACATTATGAGGAGTTGGAAAAAAAGGAGTTTCTAGCTTAAGATGTGTCATCCGTTCGATCCCTAATGTTAGATGGTGGTTGTTATAATTCTGTTTGAATTTGGAAGGTCCAATTAAAGACCTTGGCAAAACATATAACTAATACTTACCGTTAAAATGTTTGGCGTCGTCGAAAAAATAAAAAGTGTATTAGTTAACATCCCATGTCATTATTATCAAAAGGAAATAGAGAATATGTAATTTTAAAATATGTAATTCAAAACATGAGAGTTCCTCTAACCACCAAGGTTCTCAATTCAATGACCACAAGATTTAGAAACTGGGATTTCCTAGACGACGGTGATCAGGACAGTTGAGATAAAATTTTGTGTTCAGAAATTTCTATACGTAACAAGTAGTTTCGAAAGAAAAAAAATCCCTAATTTTGATCTTCACGGGGAAGAAATTCGGTTTTAAACTATCTAATAATGAAGAAATTATAAACCAATAGAAAATAAAATGAAAAGTTTCAATAATAAAAGTATACATGTCGGGGTAAAGTAATAAAATACAATAATCTATGAAAGTTTAACTATTAATATTTATTGTAATATCTTTAATAAAACTTTATAGTGATAAAAAATTAGTTTGGGGATATTGATCCCTACTTTTGTAATATTTTCTTTTGAAAATGCCACTGCTAATCTCACTCGATGGTATTAACTTGCTGCTGTTAATCAGAATTAATGTATAGGTTTAGAAATTGAAATCCTTTTCCTAGCTTATTCAAAATGTCTTTCCCTGGTTTTGAAGAAATATTGGAAGTCGAAAATGGGATATACATATAAAGATTAATCTGAGTAATACCCCCTCTCAAACTTTTTTGTTAACTTCCTTTGTTCTTCGTATCCTGTAATTTGATATTTTTTCACGGAAAAAGTTATTCCCAATTTCTCTGAATTCTCAATAAACAGGGAACATCTGTATATAGCATAATTATAATCAGTGTAACTGACATTTTGAATTAAAATTTACGCAAATCGACACATTTTTTTACACTAATATATCTATGATGCCCAGTATAAAGGGCTCAACTAAAAAAAGGTGCTTTTTAGATATTTCTTAGCATTGATAATAATAAAAAAAATTTTGATTTGTATAAAAGATTTAGGTCTGTAACTTTTGTATACAAAATTACATTTCATTGTTCAAAAGACTGAAGTTGAAATTATAGTTCTGCGATTGGTATAAAAGCCCTAAGTCAAGTTATGCCTTTATGATTGCTTGATGTAAAACATTCATGACTGGTATAAAAGGCTTCAAGTCCCCTTGTCTTTTTACGATGTTGCTCCACAAAACTACTGGTGGACAGAACAGAGTAATTACACATTTGACAAGTGTATGACAAATATTCAGTAAATAAATAAATATATATATATAGATAGACAGATAGATAGATAGATAGATAGATAGATAGACAGACAGACAGTTTAGCACTCCATGGTAATAATTTAATTGTATCTTTTATTACTCCCAGTAGTAAATACTGCATATTTCTTATTTGTTTCTTATCTCTCATCCATTTCAGGATCAACATACAGGGTGTTTAAAAAAGAATCTTCCGATTTGAAATCAGAATATTATGAAAAATATTGAACATTGAAACTTAAAATTAATTTTATATTACAGGGCTAATCATAAAGTTTTTTTGCAAACCAAATTAAGGTGCTCATATGCCCAACTTTGAATGCACGACATATTTCTATATGGTAGGCAAATTCGCCCTAAACTTTTGCGAGCGTGTCTGCATACACTGCTTCCACGGCTGTTATGCGCACACAGACAACCCGTGTCTTGGAATTGTTTATACCATCGCCTAATGCTAGGTAGAAATTTCAATCTACCAGGGTTTTGTCGACGAAAATCACGCTAAACAGTTGGTACGGACTCACTCTTCGCAAAGCGTAGAACAAAAAATTATTTCTGTTTTGCAGTCGCCATATTTACAAACACTTAAGTGTCGGGCTAAGGAAGCGCGTTAGCGTTACTTGTCTGCAACTACGCTAAACTTGAGATTTCCCTCTTTCTGCCTATACATTATTCGATCAAACGGATTAAAATATGGATAGTTATGATTTTTTTAATCGGACGATTCTTTGAATTCTTATGTACAGTCGCCATCTTTACAAACACTGAAGTGGCGGGTGAAAGAAGAGCGTTAGCGCTACTTGTCGGCAACTGCATGAAACTCGAGATTTCCCTCTTTCTGCCTATACATTATTCGATCAAAACGGATTAAAAGATGAATAGTTATGAATTTTAAAATCGGATGATACTTTTTGAAGCACCCTACATATTACATAATTCGGTTTTAAAACATGGTCTAGGACAGCAATAAAAATGCGACAACTCCAGTAAAGTATTTTTTTATAGTTGTATATTATTTTAACGTTTTTATGAAAAAGAAGTTGATATCTCTGCAAGTTAAATAGGAGATCAGTAATGTAATTTTTTTTATCTTAAGATTCATAAACATGCTTTAAGTCAGGAACCTTCCCAATTATATTATTTCTAACGAAATGTATATCTTATAAGAAGAACCAACATGCGTTATCGAAGCTTATCTTGATATATACATAAATACTATACACTGTAGTTGTTTATCCTACTTTGCAGGAGTTGGAAGTCACCCACACAAGCTAAGTTAAATAAATCCTGAATGACATTCAGAATGAAGTAATATATTCCTTACAGCGTAGGCGGTCAGCGATATGAGGGAGACAGAAAACATACTTTTAATATTAAGTCATGTTAAAAGAAATATTTTCCTTTCCTGTTTGTGAGCATGTCTTGTTATTTTACGTCCGAAAATAAAGGCCTAGCTTGTGATCAAGTGGAACGATTTTATTAGAGTATGAATATGTATTTATTTGCAGGTAGATAAAGCTGTATTTTTTTCAAAACAAAGTTCCCTCTTAGATCTACTTTTAGTATGATTTGTTGAGAAAATACTCAATTTTCTTTAATAATGTATTAAATTTCTGTACTTTTACTCCCAATTTCGATCAATCCTAGCATTTCTTGTCTTGGACCATGCCTTAGATCAAAATTTGAACGTTGATAATAAATATATATTTTTAAGTTTATTTTTATTTCCAAAGGCGGGTTACAAGACTAAAATTTCATGCTAATAAATATTATCAACCTGATATAAAGAAGGGATATGGAACGAAAAAGAAACATGTAGTATTTGAAATAATAAAAGAATAACGGAATAAGTGTATCTCTCATGATTACCATGGTTCGCTAAAAAGCATGTTTACATCTATCATATATCCATCCATCTATCTATCTATCTTTCTCTCTCTCTCTCTATATATATATATATATACACTGCTGGCCACCCAAATTGCAACATCAAGAAAGACAAGAGATATCACAACAAAATTTATTTTGTAGATAACATGTTGACCAAGTATCAAATGATTAAATTTATAGACTTCTGTGAAGTGTGGTTCCTGCCAAAATCAGTAGCCAGAGTAGCCGCCATTGTTGGAGATCACCGCTGCCACACGCCTCGGCATTGATTCAAAGAGACTTTGGATGAGTTCTTGGGGTACAGCAGAACAAGCAGCTTCCACACGTTGCCAAAGTTGATCTACTGTGGCAGCTGGGGATGGAATCTGGGTCAATCGTAGAGCAACCATGGACCACATGTTTTCTATCGGCGAAAGATCCGGAGAGCGAGGAGGCCAGGGAAGCAATTCAATCTGGCGATTGACGAAGAACCGTTGGACAATGCGTACCACGTGTGGTCGCGCATTATCCTATTGAAATATGGCTGTGGGCAAGCCCTAAAGGTAAGGAAGGACAACTGGCTCCAACACCTCGGAGATGTAGCGCTGGCTGTTTAAAGTACCGGCAATGCGTACTAGAGGTGTGCGAGAGTGATATCTAATACATCCCCATACCATAATACCCGGTGCAGGACCAGTGTGGCGGTGCATAACGCAGCTGTTCAGCATCCTCTCTTCACGGTGTCTCCAGACTCGAATGCGACCATCGTGGTGTTGCAGACATAAGCGTGACTCGTCAGTAAAGACAATTTCATTCGATTCTGCCGTCCACATCCTTCTGTCATCGCACCATTGGCGGCGGACACGTCTGTGGTTCTGCGTCAAGGGTAGACGAAGCAATGGACTTCTTGCGGACAGACCACTCTGCTGTAAACGGCGTCGAATGGTACGTGCAGACACTGGATGATGCGTTACAGACTGCATGGGCTGTGCTATGGTTCGTGATGTGACTGAGCGATCCATCACTGCCATGCGCACAATTTGCCTGTCATCACGTGAAGTGGTGCGCTGAGGTGCATGCGATCGAACACGCCGGTCCGTCGTACCCTCCTGCATCCAACGATCACATATCCGCATTACAGTTGTTTAGTTTCGTCCAACACGACTACCGATTTCCCTGAAAGATAATCCACAATCTCGGTAGGCCACTATCCTTCCTCTGTCGAACTCGGATACTTGATCAAAAGATGATCGCTGTTTTCGACGAGGCATAATTGATCGTTTTTTTGAAAAACCACAAGAAAAACAATTGCCGAACTTGAAATCGTCGAAATCTCCAAGCCTTAAATAGCGATTTGAAGTGGCGCCACACGCGCGCGTGATGTGCGTCTGCGCTGAAATTCTAATCATTTGCATAACTCACCTCCGCTAATGAATGTTGTAAATTTCATGTTATTTGCATGTTTCCTTCAGGGTGTTGCATTTACAGTGGCCAGCAGTGTATATATATATATATATATATATATATATATATATATATATATATATATATATGTGTGTGTGTGTGTGTGTGTGTGTGTGTGTGTGTGTGTGTGTGTGTCTGAAATAATAAGGAAATAATAAGGAAGCTTGACAACTTGGTAATGACAACTGAACTGTGAAGTCGGGAAAGTTTCGGTTTATGCGTAGTTTTGTAGTCATGGATGTTTTCAACAACGCGAGTGGCTGGCTTGTGGAGAGAATAGTTAAGTTCGACGCCATGGAAGGAAGAGGCTGCTGGTCACAAAATTCTTTTTTATTCTTGGAAAGGTCCAGAATTCGCCAGAACATCGTCCAGAATTCGCCAGACCTACGAGAAAAAAAGCGCAGCGCAAAGTTCGATCGCAAAAGGCACGAAAGCACATCGCGGCTAGTGGGGGACAGGGAACCGCCAGCGAACCGCTGCACGAATACAGGCTGCTAAAAATTACACCTTGATGGCCTGGGAGCGAAACCACAAGTACCTGCGAAAAACATAGTTGGATGCCCTTGAGTCGGCGCATTTAACTTTCATGATTGGTTAGAAATTGACACCTGATCATCACACAACATTTCTTCATGGCTGCTAGAACATTTCACATTACATAAATCCTGTTGGCACGTGAATTTAGGGGATTTAAAACAAATAGATTATTTCGGGTCAAATTGAGGGATAATGCTTTATTGTAATAGGACAAAGTTAATAAAGGGAAACGTTATTCTTTCATATATATATACATATATATATAACATTAAAAATCCTATAACTCTTTTAAATTCTAATTTATTCTAAATTCCCTGCGGTGTTCGAACTAATTTCGCTTTTGATTCTAAGTTCTAATAACCTGGAGAGAAAATATTAAATGGTGGCCTATTACTCGAAAACTAAACCTTACGTAGCGTGGGTAGAAAATTAAATGCCTTAGCGCATTAGTCACGCCTTTCCCTAACGTTTAAACCATTAACCCTACTACGATCACATGACGAGATAAGTTTAACCAATTAAACCCTACTACGATCACATGACGAGATAAGTTTATTTAAGGTTTGGTATCACGTAGAGATATGTTTTTTCGTTCTGTACACTTGCCCCGGGAAGCTGTAATTCCGGGCTTCTTATTAATAAAAATGCAATTCGATATTCTTCTGTGTCGTGGCTTTCCGCGGTCAAGACTACCTCAATTTTTAAATCTTCACGGTGACACGGGGAACCCAAAAATCATCTTAATTCGTTCTTCCGGGGCAGGGTTCCCACGTCATTACAGAAGTCTTCAGGGGATTGATGGACTTATTTTCCTGGAAATTTTGCTGCGCGGAAAATCCACGGAGTTCTAGTCATTTTTCTGCCGGCACGACCAGCGAGAAAAGCCCGGACGAAATGATTTTTCTCCCAACGCTGCTAGCCTAATATCGTGGAACTGGATTCCAGGACTCGTAATGTTTCTTCTGTGGGTGTTTTGCCGTGCGAGTGATTTTAAAACTAATCTCGCTCATTCAGTACCCAACTCTTAAAGCGGAATTGAAAGTTATAGTTGCCGTTCGAGGGAGTTCATCGTTCGTCACGATCCTTCGCTGTACAGAGTTTTTTTCCCCGCCTATCTGCCCGTGTGGTGCAAGAGATATTTTTTTTCTCTCTTCTCTCGTCTTGCCGTGTGATGACCAGTGATTATGGATTTAAATTCATCGTTCTTCTATCCGGATTTCAAGATTATGCTTTTCTTTCTTCTTGCCGTGTGACGACAAGTGATTGCGGACTTAAATTCATCACGAGTATCATCAATAAGTGAGTGCGCGAAAATCGAACAGTTATATTCCAGCCATGTTCTCCGTAGTGAAAAAAGTGGGTCAGCGTTCTATCGTGCGGTGTTTTGTCAAACAGCGTGACCATCTTTTCTTTTTTTCAAAATTTTATTTTGTGTGTGTCTCCAGTGGTGCTTCAGAGAAGAGGAAAAATATTCTGCATCAACAACTTATTCCAGCTTTTAGATTTTCAGAAAAAAATGTAATAACCGGTGGTGAATCTTCACTAAAGTAAATATATTTTGTGACATATAATAAAAATCGGTCTTAAATCAGCAAAAATTAAAGGTAAGACAGATTGTCAATGAAATTTTAAAAATTCTTAGAATGTTATAGGAAAAATTGTATGTAATGTTTAAATATTGGGATTTTAATGATATTGATACTCTGATACAATTAGAACAAATTTTAATGAAATTTAATAATTATTTTGCTTAATATAAATTTGATATGGTTAGTTATTTGGCCTCGGTAAACATGAATCGTATATATTTTTAAAATGCTTTCAGTTATTTTTTATCATGATGTACTTCTGTTTTCTCGTCCGTTATAAATTTGGTTTTGATTTCAGAGTTTGATTTCAAGTGAAGAATTAAAAGTTAATGTTTAGGTGTATTATATTTCATTGCTATCACATGAATATTTACTATATATAGAAATTATAATTGTTTTAAAAAATTAAGAATTTTTGTTTATTGTTGAAATATTGCTTTTGATTTTGAAACCTCGTGAGTATTTTACGAATTTAAGTAAAAGAAGAACATAATGAGAGATATGTTTTGGATATTGAATACAAATGATGAATATGTAAAATCTATACAGGCGAGGATTCATACCAAAAATGTAATGTAAGAAAAGAAAAATTAATTTTGGTCTATTGATTTCATGGTTAACTTAAGAAACTAAGATAGGTATGGGTAAAAGAATTTTGGTTATTTGTGTTAATTGATAGAATAAAATTTTGGAAATTGAAGTTTTGACATTAACTTAAATTATGGCAATTAATAGGGGAATATTGAGGTATTATTATTACTATTTGGTTAGGAGTATTTTATTATTGTGTGTTTGATAATTTCATGTACTGTGTATTTTTAATTATATTGACTAAGGAAAAGGACCAAATTTTCACACCAAACAAAATTCTGAGGTTGTCCATGCTTGCGAATTAAGATATTATACTGCACCAGATAAATTAAAATTATGCCACGAACAATGACATACAATAGATCTATTTTTCTTTTTATTTGATGCTTAACATCATTATATATATTTTTTAATTGATACAAGTAATTATGTGTTGTCCTACTAAAAAAAACTGTCTTACTTAAACTTCCTTCTTAAGAGTACTATTGTATGTGAATTTTTTTTTGGATCTGAAGTTAAATACCGACTATGACATTTCTACTTCTTTTATCTTTCAGTAAAATTCCTCCTCCTCGAATACCCTTTCCTATCACCCACTCTACAAGGGCATTGGATGTCATCCCAGCTGTTTAGGATCTTTTTAATTTTTTGTAGTTGTTTGTTTTTACTTCATCAATTCAGTCACTTAAAGTGCTGAAAACTATATGCTTAAGTAATGGCTAAAACATGCTTTGGGGATGGCCACTCCTTTACCCCCACAATTCGAAATTATAGTTCCACATGTATGACATTTGCACATTTTCCCTATTTCTCCATCTTTGCACAATGCAAGATGTTGTTTTTGGCTGTCATATCCTTTCTGGAGAATAGCGGTTGGTCCACACTACGGCCATTCTTTCCTCCTTAGTAGTCACTGACAATAATGAGAAAGAAAACCACTTTTACACAACAGAAACACACCCCGTCACTACTGTAGAGGTAGGACTAGATAAGAGTTTGAAAACTAAGAGTTTGGGTAACACACATACAAACAAGGTACCTTAAACACAAAAGAATTTGATCCACATAAACTATAATAGTGTACACAATTAATAGTAATAAATAATTTGAAAATAAAGTGAAAAGTATTGAGAATAAGTAATAATGTGTAGAATAATATGAATAAGTATACTAAAGAATATTGAATAGAGAATTTTTTTAATAAGTAAATATTGTTGTAATAAAAAATGAATATAATAAATATTGAACTGAGAGTAATGAGAAAAAATAAAGATATGAAACTAAATATGAATAAGAATTGATATACTGAAAACTTTTTAAATGATTGAGTTTTTTGATTAATGTAATAAATGTTCTGTAATTTTTATATACAAGTTATATATTAGAAATGTGATTTTTATAAAGAGTGTGATTTTTATTATAAACTGTGATTTTTATTATGTAAATAAAGAACTATTTTTCTTTATATTAACAGGTCAAGACAGGGTGTGAGTTTTTTTTTAATTTCGGTGTATTCTACACTTGCGAAGAAATAGACACAGCAACAAAAAGACTGTGTTTTCTCTATGATGTAATTTCCTCAACATACAAATGACTGTGAAAGGACTAAAAATGTTGCACAGATAATTCATTACAAGAAAAATACATAAAATTTTTTTGGGACTCACTCCATAATAGTGAAAGTTGAAGAAAAATGTTACAGTTTAAATTTTGAATTACTGTCAAATTCTACTTTTATTACTTATTTTTTAATTTTTGTTTGATATTCTTATTGTTAAATTTTGTTATTTGTATTATTCGACTCGGTGGTAATAGCAATTGTTTTCAATGTATGCTTCAAGTAAAATTTTTTTTGGTAGTTTTAAAATATTTTTTTGCTAAATTTAATTGATTTTTCTGCTGGGATTTTTGTTGTGTGGGGACTGCAGCCCTACGCATCATTTTTTCAGCTAGAAATTATGTAGAATTTTAAAATTTAAGTTTACTTGTTTTTCTTAAAGTGATTTTTCTTATGTTTTCAATAAAGTTGCTAAGGATGTAGTGTCATCTCGTCACGTGATTTTTTAAATTTTTTTAAAATTTAACTATTACTGATAATTTCTTAACATAAACTTTTCCAAATTTTTGTAACGCCATTTTTTCCCCACTCATCTGGCTGAGTCTGCCCTTCAATGCAGGTATTGTTGGTCAGCCTCTTCTTGGACGGGGGGATATTATATAACATTAAAAATCCTGTACTCTTTTCAATTCTAATTTATTCTAAATTCCCTGCGGTGTTCCAACTAAGTTCGCTTTTGATTCTAAGTTCTAATAACCTCGAGAGAAAATATTAAATGGCGGCCAATTACTCGAAAACTAAACCTTACGTAGAGTGGGTAGAAAATTAAATGCCTTAGCGCATTAGTCACGTCTTTCCCTAACTTTTAACCAATTAAACCCTACTACGATCACATTACGAGATAAGTTTATTTAAGGTTTGGTATCACGTAGAGATATGGTTTTTTTTCGTTCTGTACACTGCCCCGAGAAGCTGTAATTCCGGGCTTCTTATTAATAAAAATGTAATTCGATATTCTTCTGTGTCGTGGCTTTCCTCGGTCAAGACTACCTCAATTTTTGAATATTCACGGTGATATGGGGAACCCAAAAATCTTCTTAATCCTTTCTTCCGGGGCAGGGTTCTCATGGCATTACACACACACACACACACATATATATATATATATATATATATATATATATATATATATATATACACTGAAGTGCCACTGAATTAGGGATAGTAAAGGTCTGTGCAAATTGTGTAGCGCTGCGCATCATGTATGCGCAAGTGAGGGCGCTGTGGTAACTGCATATATAGCGCGTACTGTGGTTGTTCTGAATTAGTTGTTGGAATTGCCAGTATGGGTAAACTGCCTGTTTAAGACGCCTTCGATCGCGGACAAATCGTAGGTGCCCGACGCATGGGTCATTCAATTTCCGAAATCGTCAAACAGCTAGGATTTTCAAGGTCGACAGTGTCAAGAGTATACCAAGAATACATGGATTTTGGAAAAAAACTAGCGATCGGGAAAACTGCAAAGAAGAATTAGCCTTGACAGTGGTGAGAGACGGCTCAGGCGTATTGTACGTAGCCAGCGAAGCCAAACATTAGCTCAAATTACCACCCAGTTTAATGACGGTGCCAGTCGTACAGTCAGTAAATGGACTGTGCAACGCTCGCTTCACCGTATGGGTTTCGGGAGCCGTCGACCTACGAGAGTACCATTGATCTATACTCGCCATCGGGCTGCACGTCTTGCCTGAGCAAGAGAGCATAGAGACTGGAGTATAGAGGACTGGAAAGGAGTAGCATGGAGTGATGAGTCTCGATTCCGACTACTTAACGCCGACGGGAGGCTGAGAATATGGCGTCAGGCTCATGAAGCCATGGATCCTGCATGCCTGGCTGGAACTGTACAAGGGCATGGTGGCTCAATCATGGTCTGGGGTGTTTTTTTCGTGGCACAGTTTGGGATCTTTGGTGCGTGTACCAACCTCCCTCAATACAATTCGGTACGTAGAGTTGCTGGGTGATCACCTCCATCCGTTTATGCTGTTCTGTTATTCGCACGGTAATGGAGTTTTCCAGCAAGACAACTGTACCTCTCACAAGTCCCGGTTGGCTACTTGCTGGTTGGATGAGCATTCCTCTGACTTCTCTGTCATATTTGGCCACCTAGAAGCCCAGATTTAAATCCTATTGAGCATCTTTGGGATGTTTTGGAACAAGGCGTGAAAGGCCATCACACAGCACCAAAGAACCTTACTGAATTATGGACAGCATTAGCCAATATTTGGCAAGCCATTCCCGTGGAACGTTTCCAGAAACCTGTTGAATCTATGCCTCGTCGTGTGGCAGCCGTTATCAAGGCCAGAGGAGGCCCAACTCGTTACTAGGTAGGTATCCCTAATTCAGTGGCACTTCAGTGTGTGTATATATATACATATATATATATAATATAGATAGATAGATAGATAGTGATAACATTCATACTTTATATATGAAATGTGCATATTGATAACATCTATAATTTGAGAATTAAATAAGAATAATTAAGAATTTTTTGTTGAATTTTTTAAATATGTTAAAAGTCTGAATACCTCCCTCGTTTACTCGCGATCATTCAACGTAAAATTGCCAATTTCTCTTTGTAGGTTCTCTGAGTTTATTCGAAGCTGCTTTCCAGCCTTTTTCCAGGATGAAATTCTTACAATTCTAGCAAAAACCGTTTCTAACTAAATGAGATGAACACAAACTCATTTGAATACCTGCTTGAAAATGCCTTGCATTTTAGTGTCTAATTTAGGGCATGAATTTTTTCCAAGTAAATACTGTGTGGTAACTATGGAAAATACATTGATTTAACATCGTAAATGCTGTTTATACTAAGCATTTGTAGCCGCCTAGTATTGAGTATCTCCAACAGACTGTAAAATTCTCGATAAGAAAAGATGTTTGGGTATTCTAAATTGCCCCTGATCGTGGGGATTGTAAGGTTTTGCTGATAACTCGATATAAATTAAAAGTATAGAAATATTATGGTGAATATTGCACCAATTTCCCAAACCTTAGCATAGGGTAAAAGGTCATTTTACCATGACTCAGAATCATGTGATTATTTTCATTCAGTCTTGTGGGAGAACTGAACATCCACAAAATATGAAGGTAACATGCAAGTAACACTGAATACTCTAAGGAAAAATACTGTAGACTGGAGCATAGGTACTCAAAAGTACTCATGGGTACTCAAAGGTAGTAAAACGTGTCTCGAAAAAATCCCCTCAGAAATTTATTTAGGTATTTTAAGTGATATGATTGTATAATTATAAATGTGTTGGGGGGATCTATAATCACACACACACACACACACACAGATATATATATGTATATTATAATTTGTTTCTCTCAAATCATCGTCTTTCCACCCAATAATTCATCTCTCAAATTTTTTCTAGTGTTCCTTAGGTTATCTCGTTTTCAGACCAGACATGTTTACGTACAAGCAGGGTAACAGAGATAGAATTCCTCGACACTGTTTGGAATTTTGTTTTTGAGGCTTATTTTTTTCACACTATTAATATATTTTAAAAATAATTTTGCAATTTACAGAAACTAGTTAAATTTGATTTATCTGTTTTATTTCTATGTATTTTACTGGAATATAATTCTATTAGCCTTATTTCTTGGCTCTGTTGCTTTTTGACAAGGAATCTGATATAGTTTTATTTTCAATTTTTGGAAAAAAAATATTTCCTTCTATATGTTGTTTAATTAAGCATTTTGAGTTTGTCCTTTGAGAAGTGTAAAGTGGTTTTTGAGAAAAAAAATATTCTTCCACTCGACTAGAAATGTGGCAATTCATTTTCTTGTTTTCATGTTTCAATTTCCTCTCTCAAATATTAAAAGTCAGCAAAATTAAACTTTACACATAGGCTGCTCAGGTTTGCGTAAACAATATTCTGTTTACAAAAGTTTAATCTGATTCTTTAAATGCTTGAAATTCTAGAAGGAAAAAATCTGTAGACAGTATTCTGCCCAACTGACAGTATTTGGTATTCATATTTATAATCGATAGAGATGCATGGTACTTAGCGCAAACAATGCGTCTCCAAGATCTTATTTACGGAAATTTATAATAATGAGCTATGAAAGTGTCCAGACAGTATTCACATAACGAAAAAAAATTTAAATTATCGGCTGTTAATCAGATTCAGTTACCCCTATGAAATTTTGTATATAATGCATCTTTTGTACCGGAAAACCGATAGTTGCGTACTTATCATAACGATAAATTATTAATTTCATAATATGGACACATTGTTAAGTTACATTGCGTAAGAAACATTGACTCGTCTTTAATATGCATATTATATTTACTTTATTTAAAAAAAAGTTTGATCAATTACTTAAAATGCCCTTGTGTCTTACATGAAATACGAGTTTCTTTTCTTAACTGCTGTTTCTACTCCATACAATTTCCTTTAAAATTTAAAAAGAAAACGTTGAGGAACTAGAATTTATTATTTTTTCCTACTAAGCTTTGTGTTTGGAAAATAAATAAACTCACTAAAACGTTACTTAATTACAAAAAGTGCCAATTTAAAATTAAAAATGTTTTATGAACAAAGAGATTTAAAATTTACGAAATAATAATGTTAATAATAATATAAAAGCACGGAATAATAATCTGAAAGATTTAATAGACTAATAATTATGTTTCAGCGAGATTTTACTTCAAACTGCTATACCATAAGGATTTCTTCTTTCATCACTTTACCAAATATTCAGATTTTTTCGGAAACGTCCATTTTTATTAAATCGGAGACAATCGTTTATGAGTCAGAATTTTATTGATTCGGTATTGTATTAATTCATAGTTAGAATTCAGCACCTATTATTCCCCAAAAGTTTTATTTGGAAACCATTATTTGATCGAGAAACCCCATTTATTTAAAACTTCCATTGATTTGTCATTCTCTCCATTGAGTGAGACTATTATCTATAAAGCATGTATGCGGATCGACTGCATGTGTCGTTTAAAATTTACTGCGGAGCGAAATCATTTATAAACTATTATACAGAATATTTATTGATGTAAATGAGTAATGCAGTGTTTAATGTGATAGCAGATAAATGCAAAGTACGGAAGTACATTAATTTATTGCTTTTTATTTTTAGAATTATATAAGTATTTGCATGCGCTTCTCATATCTTAAAAATTCTGATTTGTGAAAGTTGTTTCTCAACGCATACATGCATATCTTGCCTTAATCTGTGCAATATAAAAAATATTGAAAAATCAACAAAAAATATTAGAAAAACATAAAGAGAATAATACTGATTAAAATAAGTAAAATGACGGATTTCTGATTCCTATTTTTTCTTTCATATCTGTGAAAAATTGAAAACAAAAAAAAAAGGCTAATTTTTTTCGCAAAAATGTAATGGTAAAAATGGCTAAAATATTACTAAAAACCCACTAAATCTTTCAAAAACATATTTTCAACTTTATGTACGATATTATTAATAAACATTATGATTTTGCAGCATATATTATTTACTTATGTTTTCCGCTTGATATAAATTAATGCAGTTATCAATAGTAATCAATAGTAACAATCAATAGCAATTATCAATAGTAATAATGTTTTATGCTTCATGAAATACTAAAAATTGCGAAATATGTTATCTGAAGCCTGTTTTAGAATTAAAAATTTATGATACTAAATTTACAGTTTGTTGTTCTTAATTAAATTAAACTTCACTTCAAGATAAAACATTTTGAAAATCATGGAAATAATGTACTTTAGTTGTTGCTAATGCCAACGGGTGAATGTTCAGGTCCATACAGGTTTTGTGGCCTGAGGAGTGCGGCTCCAGTTTACAATAGCACCCCAAGGGTCGGAGCCCAACTTGGCTAGGTGCCACCTCAATTTTGACCAAGCATCCATAGGGCCAACTTAAGGAGGTGATCATACCTTCTCTTACCCTGTCTGACTTCACACACAGAAGGACTTTCTGGTCTACGGATTCAACGTGCCCATATCCGGCCTAGACGCGAAGGTATTTAATGGATCTTTCCAGGATTCGAACCGAGCACCCTTTAGCACTGGAAACCGTCGCAATACCACCAGGTTAAATCAGACCCATGTACTTATTGTACTAGCAGATGTATATCTGGCGTAATAAGGTACCCTAACCTATTCATCCAGTTAAAAAAACAAAAAACTTACACTCAGAATGAATATTCGAAAGTAACGTTATTAAAAAATTTTCAGGTAGTCTCTTCTAACGAAACTACCGCGGGTTATTAACATCGGATTACTTATCGTTGCTTACCTCTATTGCATATATATATATATGTGTATGTATTTATTATGTATCTATGTATCTATATGTACTCATGTATAAATAAATAAATAAATATATATATATATATATATATATATATATATATATATGTATGTATGTATGTATGCATGTCTGTATGTACTTCGGTCGGTCGGTCAATCAGTCAAAATTTTTATGCATTTTTGATCCTTTTCTGTTTAACTGTTTGCTCAAGCGATACAGATTGGTTTAGCACGCTGCCAAAATTATAACTCGCGACGCACTACATCTGAAGTTTTGTTTTCCGGAGGACCGTTATGGAGGAACATAATCCTACGTTAAAAATCACATCAGCTGTAAATTCCTTGTCATCAAAGGATTACATATGTAAGAAATTAGCCAATAGTTATCCTTTAATTTGAAATTATTTATATAAATGGGACTATTGAGTTAGGATTTGCAATAATTGCATAATATTTAGCTGATAAATTCTACTTCTTCAAGTCTCAGATATTTATTATTTAACTGGGACGCCAACGTAGAATTTATGTAAGTGAAGAATGAATGGGTTGTCACTAAAAGATCAAATACTGGCTTGATTTATTTACATGCATTACCCATAAGACGTTCGAACTTTAACCTAATTTACGGTACATTTATCGAAGGATATTTTGTAACACTGTATCGCGACGTAATAGGCTGCATATAAGCCTCATTAGAATCGAACCATATATGATTAGATATTATGTATGCACGCTTTAAGAATTTACTAGCTTTGATATTAAGGTTAAACAGATTAATAATTTTAACTAAATACAGGCTTTATCAAAGGAAATGATATTTTATTCTCGAATTCAGAGGAATACCTATTTTAAAGTTTATACAGACATTTTAGGATTGTGGACAATAGATCCTGTATCTTCTGGATGCCAAATTTTAAATTCATTTCGCTTAAAGAGATAGAGAGTTTCAAATCACTTACACATTTCGTTCTGATAGTAGCAAAAGAGTGTGTGTGACACCATTTGTCCCATTTCTCTTAACACAATAACAATCTAATGAATTATTTGACATTTATTCAACCTTCGTTGCATGAAATTTGCTTTGAAAGTAAGATAATTCTAAAACTTTACCGGTCCCCCGGACAATGCTGTCCATCAACCATGAGTCACCTGCAGACCGGCCGCTGCGTAGCAAAACCTGTATACGCAGCCGAAGGTTAATTTCCGCGGTCCGATGCTTCTATGGTGGCTCGTGTATACCACCAATATTGTAGAAGCCAAGTTAATCAATCTAAACGCATTAACAAACTTAACAACTTTATTCACAAAGTAATAGTATAGGCAGATTACGCCGACATACACAACATACTTAAACTATGGCGCGAACCTGCTTTGATAAAATCAACTTTAAACATCTCGAGAGGTCTAAAAGAATTTGTGATAAATCGTAAATGAGGGAGCCATCGCCTCAGCCTCAACTTAAACACATCAGGCAAACTGCCAAATGACTAAAACAAACAAACCGAAAAAACTTAAGAACCTCTGACTCCCATCTGTCTGGCTATGGCTTATAACTGCTTACGCAGCCAATCAGAGTTTGCTATGACGTTTGCTGCTTCGAAGCGATTCAATGCATAAGTTAACGTGATTCATTGAATATTTAATTAGTAATTAATCTTTCTAAAATGTAATCGGAAAATTTATACTATGGAGCACCACACACTCCCCCCGTAGAGAAGATTGAAATTTAGTTTTAAAATTTAAATCTAACAACTGGCTTTGAAATTCGCCCAGATTTAGTTACTGTATTTTCCTGTCGGGGAATGTGTTGTTTCTCAGTGTCTCCATGTATTTTAGTTAATACATAAGCAGGCTTTACACGATCAATGCTTACAGATTGAGGTTTACCCTTGATACAAATAGTCAGTGTCTTTGGTTTTCTTGACACGACAGCATATGGTCCTTCATATGGTGGCGCCAAAGGAGGCTTCACATGGTCTGTCCGCAGGAACACATGTGTACAGTCCTTGAGATCCTTGAAGACAAAAACTGGTGGCTTGGCATGTCTTCCTGTCGTATTTGGTGTCAAGTTGGTCATATGGGAACTCAGTCTCTGCAACATCTCAGCTGGCTCGTCCTTCACCGGGTTACTCTGAAAAAACTCACCTGGAAGTCTTAACAGACCACCGAACACTAATTGTGCTGGGGCAGCCTTCAGATCCTCCCTTACAGTTGATCTGATAGCCAGAAGCACCAGTGGTAGAGCATCAACCCAATGTACCGGATCTACTGCCATCAGAGATGATTTAAGCACTCGATGGAATCGTTCCACCAATCCATTGCTCTGTGGGTGGTATGCCGTAGTCCTGCTGCGCCGGATCCCCAAGTACGTTGACAGCCTATTAAAAAGTTGAGACTCAAAGTTTGGTCCGCGGTCTGTCGTTACCACCTCGGGAATACCATAACGAGCTATCCAAGTAGATAAGAAAGCATCCGCTATGGTTTCTGCCCGTTGGTCCGGAAGTGGCACAGCTTCAGGCCATCGCGTCTGGCGATCCACACAAGTCAGCAGATACCGGTTGCCTTTGGATGGAGGTAGGGGCCCAACTATATCGATGTGGACATGAGAAAACCTATTTGTTGCGACGAATGTTCCCAGAGGCGCCTTGTTGTGTCTGGTCACCTTGACTCGCTGGCACTGGTTGCATTGTCTACACCATTCTGCACAATCTTTCCTCATGCCCGTCCACACGAACCGTTGTTGGATGAGTCGCCCAGTTCCTTTTACACCAGGATGTGAAAGTTTGTGGTTGGCTTCAAAAATCCTCCGTCTCCATACTCTAGGTACAAATGGTCTAACTAGGTCGTGAGACACATCACAATACAATTTTCTTTCACAGGCAGGCAAAGCAATTAACCTTAACTCAAGACCTCTTACCTCCTTTGAACGCAACATTTGTTGTAAATCGGGATCCGTTGCTTGATCCTCGGCAAATAAATTAAAATCAATTGAACTATTTAAATTCAAAGTGTATATTCTGGATAGCGCGTCGGCTACTATATTTTGTTTTCCTGGCAAATATTGGATATCTGCAGTGTATTGGCTAACAAGTTCTAAGTGTCTAACCTGTCGAGGGCTAGCACTTGTTAATTTTTGGTGAAGTGCGAAGGTTAAGGGTTTGTGATCAGCTCTGACTCCAGATCAGAAGGTTGCGTGTTCAGATCACGTCCGTTGTGATCAGTGAAGATCGTGACTGTTCTTCCTTCAAGCATGTGCCTAAAATGTTTTACTACAGAATATACCGCCAACAGTTCTCTATCAAATGCAATGTATTTAGTTTGAGTGGGGGTTAATTTTCGTGAAAAGAATCCTAATGGCTCCTCACCGTCCTTGGTAAGTTGAGAAAGAACGGCACCGACTGCTCGGTCGGTCTTAGCACCTGTCAGGACAAAGATATCGTCAAGATATGACAAACAAAAATCCAGGTCTCTAAGTATGCTGTCTAGATAACGCTGGAATGTGTTTCCACTGTTTCTCAAACCGAATGGCATTTTCCGGAATTCAAACAAACCTATAGGGGTTGTCACCGCGGTCTTAGGAATGTCTGTAACCTCAACCGGAATCTGATAGTATGCTCGAACCAAGTCGACTTTCGAAAAAACCTGTTTCCCCCGTAACCCCATAACTACATCATGGATGTGTGGGAGGGGGTAGCGGTCGGGAGTTGTGACCTTATTGAGTGCCCTATAATCTCCGCATATTCTCCAAGTTCCGTCCTTTTTCTTCACAAAATGAATAGGGCTGGCCCATGGGCTTTTAGAGGGCTGAATAACACCCTGTTCCATTAGAGCTTTAAATTCCAACTTCAATGTTTGAAGCTTCTCGGGGTTCAACCTACGAGGTCTCGAAAAAATGGGTTGTCCTGTGGTTTCAATACAGTGCGTTACCGGAAAGTTTTGCAAATTATTATTGCAATGCACATTCGGATTGAAAAGTTTTGGAAATCGCGCTAGAATTCTTTCGTATTCAGTTTTCCCCCCCCAGTGGAGTAAGTTTTAAACTAGGGCCAGTCCCTGGATATCCCGATACTGCTAACGCTGTAACGTTATCTGTAACTTTTTTATTTTGTACATCCACCAGGATACCATAATGGTTAAGGAAGTCGGCTCCTAGAATTGGCGTGGTAATGTCTGCCACCACCAAATTCCAACTGAATGCTCGACGAAGTCCAAAATCTAACTTCAAATTGACTGTACCAAATGTTTTGATAACAGAGTTGTTTGCAGCATACAATTTTAAATCCTGCACAACTCTATTTCTTGTTAGCTTTTGAGGAAAACAGCTTAATGCTGCCCCCGTGTCCACTAAAAACTTAGCACCTGTATTTTTCTCGTAAATAAACAACCGGCTTCCGAAACTACGCTCATCTGGTGCCGGTATTCCAGATGTGCCTAGGCGTTTTCCGAAAAATTACATGGCGATACACATTTTTTAGCTAACCTTCCGAACTTCCGGTGGTACCAACACCTTTCTGTTGAAGTAGAAAAATGGGGTTGAGATCTAGCTTCATTCCTCGTTTTACTGCGGTCACGTTTCTTAAAGTACCTAGAACGACCGTTGTATTGTGTACTTTTACTTTGCGCCTCCAATTTAGCTATTCGTAATTCTAACTTTTGCAACTGTGTTTGAGGGGTTTGGGAATCAACGGTAGCTAAAAACTCTCCCGAGGTTTCATAAACTTTATCAGCTACTCGAGCAAGCTTTGAGTTATCTTGCATATCGTCCACACAAGCACTTAAAATCTGTCGGATGTTAATGGGTAATCTCTGTAACCAGAGTTCTCGCAATGCGGTATTATTAAGTTTTCCCCCATTTAAACTCTCCATTTCGCAAAGTAGCTGTGAAGGTCTTTGATCCCCTAAGCATAATCCACTAAACAACTTTTTAAGTTTCAAACTCTCAGATTCCTCATAATAGGATAAAATGCTATTTTTTAGAGTGATGTATGCATTTTCTGAAGGGGTATTAAGTACTATATCACGTACACATTTAAGTATTTTTGTATCCAGAGCGGCTATGATTGAATGAAATTTTGTAGAATCCTCTGTTATACCCGCATTTTTAAATTGAGCTTCCACCTGTCGGAACCATAACGCAGGATCAGCCTCCCAAAAAACCGGGGCTTTAAATGCCACCCTACATATGTCGGCATCCACATTCAAATTAGTATTAGGCATTTTCCTTTCTTTTTTTTTTAAATAATATGTATGCAATACGAAAAAATACAGTTTATACTTTTGGGAAATTTGTGTATATATTAAAAGCGTACTTTAAGCTATAAAAATACCAAAAACACTATCACACAAATGAGCATTCTTCTGTATAAACATTACATGCAAATTTTCTTTGAACTCAATCAAATATAAACACAGATTACAACTTCAAGAGGTCAAGAGTTAAGGTAAAAAATTATAGCCTACCTGCACCTGTGTTGACGAAACCACTTCAAAATTTGCGCTGATGAAACCTGCATCAAAAAATTTACACTGCTTCAAAACTTGCAACGTCATCCATTACGAAGTCATCAAAAAGGGGGTGTTGCAAACAAGTGTTCGGTTTCTCTAGTAGAACTGTCCAAAAGGTCACCACTATATGGTGGTTCGTGTATACCACCAATATTGTAGAAGCCAAGTTAATCACTCTAAACGCATTAACAAACTTAACAACTTTATTCACAAAGTAATAGTATAGGCAGATTACGCCGACATACACAACATACTTAAACTATGGCGCGAACCTGCTTTGATAAAATCAACTTTAAACATCTCGAGAGGTCTAAAAGAATTTGTGATAAATCGTAAATGAGGGAGCCATCGCCTCAGCCTCAACTTAAACACATCAGGCAAACTGCCAAATGACTAAAACAAACAAACCGAAAAAACTTAAGAACCTCTGACTCCCATCTGTCTGGCTATGGCTTATAACTGCTTACGCAGCCAATCAGAGTTTGCTATGACGTTTGCTGCTTCGAAGCGATTCAATGCATAAGTTAACGTGATTCATTGAATATTTAATTAGTAATTAATCTTTCTAAAATGTAATCGGAAAATTTATACTATGGAGCACCACACTTCCATTTCTGTGGGGCTGGAGGTTGTCGGATATACAGTACAGATCTGCAATCCACCCAAGGCATCCCCAGCCCCCTGAAAGTAAGATAAAATAGTTCTTTTCTGCTGGTATATAAATATTTTTAATTCAGTTCTATTTATATGGCTGTGCTTAGTGGAAATCTTTGGAGTTGACGCTGTGAGATTCATGTTTTAAAAAATGTCATGAATTGAATGAACCAGATATACAATCTCAGTTAAAAGGTCTCATCAGAATAGAAACTGATTATGCTGTTTACGGTATGCAGATGTGCGTTACATAAAATATTTAAATTTATTATAATTTAAATATGTACTTATAATGTAATTTAAATACGCACAGATATGTGTCTTTCATGTGTTCGAGTCACTGCTGACATTTTCCAAATGAAGTTTAATGTGTGCACTAAGCTTCATTCTACATTTTATGTTGCGGCGGAGGTGGCTTTGTGGTAAGCGCGCTGGCTTTCGGTGTTGAGAGTGCTCGGATCGAATCCCATCGCGAGCCACTAATATACCTCCTTTCGTGTCGTCCCTTCATAGGGAGCAATGCTGGTCCTCCTATATGGTTCTCCCATAATAAAATGGTCAGCAAAAACTGCGGTGAATAACAGGCGAATGTCTATCCGACAAAGTGCCTCCTCATTAGAGAAAAAATCATGTTGCTCATTGCCAATACAGAGAGGATTTTCCGAAAATGTATGAAGTTACATTTAAAGGCGTTTAAATATTTTTAAAATCTCTTCGCCCTTTCAAAAACATAATCTGTGTGATTAAGAGGAGAAAAAAATCTGACTATAACATTTATTTTACTTTTAAGGGGACAGTGGACTTTCAAAACTGTGAAATTTGTGTAAAAATTCGATTTTTTTTATTTTATTGAATATGAAACTACGGACGAGTAGGAATGTGTTGCAAAAACAATTTTTAATTTCTGTGTTTACTTTTCTAGTTATAGACATTTGTATTTAATTTAGATATTATGTGGTTACTAACAGCAATAACTTTAAACGTGTTTTTCTCAAAATAAAAATTTTCATGTCATACGAATATTCAAACTGCTCCAGACGCATTTCTAATTTTCGTATTGCTTTGAAATTTAAGTTTTATATGCTTAACCATATATCAAATAAATCTTATTGAAAAAAATTATGCTTCGTAGCTCAGAATTTCTAAATTTTGTAGTTGAAAAGAGGATTTATAGGTATTTTGCGTAATAAAAAGGGTCTTTTCACAATTATTACTTTTTTCTCTTTATATTTTTAATGAATGCTTAAAATAAGCAATAAGTTTCATTGTTAGTTCTATAAGGTATTCTGTAAATAAAAATTACCATATTATATGCAAAAGAAATTCGCCTGGAACATTTTTAATTAGGCCAATTTTTGATATAATTAATAATTCATAATTCATAAATTATTAATATTTCATCTTTAAATGTTAACCACTTTTACATATCTATGGTACTAATCAAATATTCAAAATTCAAGCAAATCCATTCAAAACAAAAAAAGTTAGGTTTGAAGGTCCACTGTCCCCTTAATGGTGTCAAAATGTTAATGAGCAGAATGAATCATTTTAATTCTTGCATATTTTAAATTGTCAGAATATAACTTGAAAGGGATTAAATTTTCCTAATAACATATAAAAAATCCCTGGTTTCTCTGTTTGTGTTTTGCCTCTGTTATTGGAACAAATAAATGCCACGTTAAACTTTTTGACCATTTTTATGATCATCTAGAATAACCTCAAATGTGTAGCAACATGTTCTGCGTGGAGAATGTGAATATAGAGTTATTATCTGAATAATATAAACAGTGTATATAATAAAACAATAGAAAGGTACTATTGAAATACAGAAATGTATATTTTATATATACTTTTACGACAAGGGGTTTAATATAGAGAACACTTTTTGTATCTGCACATGTTTTTACCTGTTCGTACTTGAATTTCATAGGGATTTGTAACACATAGGGTTTTATTGTTACACTAATTCTTAAAATAAAAACAGCCTAGAAAATTTTTTGAGAAAAAGCACAATAGTAATCAGATTGTGACTGATGATTGCTGTTTCTTAATTGTGTTGTCTATTATTAAAGATTCATTATTAAGATTATTATTATATCCGTTATCAAACTATGAGAATGCAAGAATATTAGCGCAAAATTTACCATTTATGGATTATAGCTTTTTAACCATGTCATGCTTGATCAAAAATGTCCTTCAGGTATATTCTGACGTTTGTGTCGCTTTGACAAATATACAAAGATGGACAAGTATGGATAAAAGTTCACACATTTGCAAATCCGTACTGAAAAAACTTTGTGGATAAAAATTGCGTTTAGTGATGCTGAACAACGCAAAACTTGTTCTCTTGCAGGAATGAAGGAAATAAATAGTTTCATAAAAATAGAAAATGTTCTCATCAAAGTTCATTTTTTCATTCGTATTTTTTCTTCGTCCGTCTACCGTAAAATCGACTCGGTACTAAGCAGGTTCGAATTACATGTAGGTTTAACGCGCAACCACTTTTCTTGGATCTAATACATAATAACACTTTGTACGGACATTTATCAGTCCTAGACAGCCTTTCATAACTGGGCAATACGATATAAGGAGAAACATGCTCTCATCGAAAAGATTAGAGAAAACTTCTTCATACATTTCCCTAGTTTATTGACTCAACGCCGTTTCATAGATACTTTTTATGCCTAAATGAATTTACTTAAATAAAAAGATTTACCTGATATCCCTCTTCGGCGCTTTTTTAGCAAGATATGTTGTAGAACCTTACAATATCTTGAATATCATTGATATCTGGAATAAAATTGCACCCATGATAAGCGAGGAAATTGAAAAAAAAATGCAGACACATTTATTATATTGTTACGAATTTTACGAGTCTATGGAAATCTTACCAAATCTGACAGTAATCGCCAAATTGGCGATGGATTTGGTCGCTTATTTTGGTCTCCAGAATTAGCGATATGGTGCCAAATGGTCACCAATTTGCCGTCTAGACCTTTCTGGAAGCTTCTGGAGATATCTAGATGACTGGCCGATAGGGGGCGCTTTAGAAGTCTATAAATATACTTGACATCGGCTTTGAAACTCAGTTTAATTTCTACTGAGAATTGGATGTGTTGAACGTGCGTTAGGTGTGTATTGTATTGAAGACGCTGGTATCTTGACTTGTGTTTTTAGAGTTTTCTGCTGTATAGATGACATTTGTTACGTGTTTTCTGATTGAATTTGTGTATGCGGCTGAAGAATTTACAGAATAATAAATTTTATTTTGTGTGCAGTTTCTGGAGAGAATTTATTCAGTCCTAACGAACCCAGGAAAACGGAACAATTTTTACTATATTACAACGGTTGCAAATGATATTAAATTTCAGACATTTTCTTTAGTTTCTTTGTGATCAAGATGAAATACAAAATCAACTTTTTAAAATATGTTCTCATAAAAATATAACGTTAAGACAATCATCATAAATTGAACCATAGATTCAGGATAAATATGAAATAATTTAGAAAATCAAATTTTAATCGTTCTTTCAAAATTTATTATTTTACTTAACAATTGGTCCCACATATTTTACTCCAAAGCATGTTTTAAAATATTTTTGCAGATATTTTCCGACAGATGTTGCTGATTTATCTAATGGCTGACTATTTAAAGAAAACATTTGAATAATCACATACATAAAGATGTATAATAAAAGCTTAAAAGATCTGAAATTCCTTGAGATTTATCACACATAAAATACTGAGACATTGCATCGAATTATTTTATAATTAATTTTGAATCTCAACTGGTTAGCGAGTTGTCGTATTGTCTGTCCTGAATTTAGATTTTGGGCGTGAATCGTAGTTTATTTGGGTTAGTACATATTTATTTATAATTAAAATTATTTGGTTGCGTTGTGGTTAAGTTATTTTGTTGAATCCAACCCAAAGCTCTGGACACTAATTGACAATAACGAACAGATCAAATAGACATAAATTAAACCAACTCATTACGTTTAACACTAGAACCGCGGAGCGGGTCAATTTGACCCAAAACGATGTTTAATTTATCACCACGCGAAAAGTATCGATTGAAAAAAAAATTCCTTTTATGACTTTTAATATTTTAAGGTGAACAACAATTTACCAAATTTAAAAATTCGTAACATAAATAATTTTCCGATTATTAACACTTATACCTAGAACCGCGGAGCGGGTCAATTTGACCCGTAAGAAATGTTAATGCACAAATAACGAAAAACAGATGCATTTTCTCGAACTGTAACTGTAAAATACTTCTACCCCACACTAGAATTCCTTAAATGGACTGCACCAGAAAGGGGAATAGTGAAGGTTTTTCAGTCAAGGTCATTATATTAGGTTTGAAGCACGAACTACGTTCGAATGCAGTGATAAATTTCTGCGAATATTTAGAAGACATTTTGAAGTTGCTTTTATTCTTAAATTAGTATATATATAAAAACTATGTCACGACACCGTAATCTTGCTGTTCAGGAAGCTTTAGAATATTTAAAACAATTATCTGAAAATGATTCAGAAGGTTCGAAAAAAGAAGGTTTCTCAAGATTCGATTTTGAGTAGTGAGGAAGAATACCTCCCTGCTAATGAATAAAATTTGGATTCGGATGAAGAAAATTAAAGTGAAGATGACTCTGGCAATGCTCTAACAATCCCTGATCCTTCTCATCGCAATACTGATGATAATTTATCTTATAAAAAATAAAAAATAAAACATTCCAAGAAAAATATACGCATGCAAAGGAATTTGAAAAAGAAATCGACAATAACATTCAAAGTTGGAAATAATGAAGATGGCAAAGATGGGACAATTTGGAATGTCACTCAATTAGGAACAAACGATAGAGGAAGAAAATCAAAGTGCAATGTTTTGAAAGAAGTAGGGGGCCCAACACCACATGCTAAACGCAATGTTATCGACAACAGTCCTTCAAGTGCTTGGAGATATTTTATAGATGAATGCATATTGAAACAGCTAAATAAATGTACTGAAGATGAAGCTCATCGGCAGATTCAGGAAGGAGAATGGAATATAACATTAGAAGAAATAGATGCTTTTATATAATTTTTATATGCACGTGGTATATATTGTGCAAAAGGAACTGTATAGCTTGTGGTAAAACGTAAAAAAGATAAAAACGTTTTGTTGCTAAGTAGTCTCCATCCAAACGTAGAAATTGCAGATAACCCCAAAAAACTACCTGATACAATCGCTTTCTACAACGCAACTAAATACGGTGTGGACGTGATTGAACAAATGTCAAGGAAATATACAGTCAAGTCTGCTTCACGTAGGTGGCCAGTGCAGGTTTTTTTGTAATATTTTGGACCTTGCTGCAATCAAAGCCCTTGGTTTTATATAAAGCTGTAACTGGAAAATCTACTAGAAGACGGCAATTCATCCAAGACTTGGTTGAAGAATTGGAGAAAAGTTTGTTCTCTTCCGACATAAAGAGGTGACAAAAAGAGCATGTGAAGCAACCAATGAAAACGACGGACAACCAAAAATTTAGCGTAAACGAGTCCGATATCAGATTTCGAAACGTGAAAATAAAACTCTAGATATCTGTTCAAAATGCAAAGCACCCATCTGTGGAAAATGTACCAAACTTATTACTCAGTTTTGTACAAAATGCATACAGTAAATTGGATTTTATAAGCTGTAGAAAATAAGTACTGATAAAATTTTAGTAACTGAGAAAATTTTTAATTTTAATTTTTTGAAATTATGTCTAACATATTGAAAAGAGATACTATGTTTTTCCATCGAAATTAGAAAATGGTCATGTCATATTTTGTTAAAAGAGACATTGTTATTATACTCAAGGACATAAAATTTTAAATATACGATTGTTGTAAAAATCAAATGAATTCTCTTGATTTATATAAATTATGTAATGTAAATTCTGAGAAATATTGATTATTATTTAAAACAATAAAATGTGTTAGTTAAATAAATTAAGCGCTTGTGGCATAGTTTATAAGTTAACAATCTAGGGGGTCAAGAATGACCCCTCCGCGGTTCTAGGTATATCGAAAGTCCCGCGGTTCTAGTGTTAAAATAGATCATTATTATTTACAAAAAAAACTAATATTTTACAAATTATGCTACGAACATTTAAGATCATGACTTCTTTGCGAAATATTCAATTTTCAAATTCCAACTTTTTCAATGTTTCAAAATTTTTAAGCATACACAATCATTTAATCAAAAATATTTATCATTTATTTACCACCTTTATAGGATTAGGGAGCGTAAAAACTTAGACCAAACAAACCAAAATTTGACTCTAACCGAAACAATCTATACTCTTTTTCTATCTCTCTAACACACCAAAACTAACTGCGAACCGTGGGGAACTGAACAAATCAAAAAAATGCAAAACAGTCACTCAGTTTGCTGACCTTTGATGATTGTTGACATTCGATTTATGCGATGGGGTCCGGGGGTCGAAAAACCTTCCTTGCATGGGGTGGTCACGTCTGGCTTTAAGATGAGGAAACACGCCTCGACGGTCTGGCGGAATATCTAAGTAGTCTCCCTGCTATGATTCCATCAACTGCCTTGTCTCAAACTCAGGTGCGGTCTACACTGATTAACGGTCGATAACGGTCTATGCGTAACCCCAGATGCGGGCTCCACCCAACAGCTGTCGATTGCGTCTTCTACCTAACTTAGATGCTGACTCCACTCGACCAACTGCCTATTTATGTCTTCTACGTAAATTTAGATTCACGGGAAACCAACAGCCTGACCCGTCAAAAAAACTCCGATTCAAAATTCTATGAAAGACAACCCAGGGTTGCGGGGACTCTACAGCTTCCCCGTCAAAATCTTAATCCCCCTCTTACTTTTTCTCTCAGAACCATGTATATATTTCCTTTCATTCTCTCTGTCTAAAATTAATCCCGCCTTCTAATAAAACCACTAGCCATTCCACGTTCTGCAATGTTTTTTTATTCGTCTATCCAAAACTCAAAATCTTCGATTGGATATCTCTCTCCAAATGGGTGTGCACTTCAATTTCGTCACAAGACCACCCAAAGTCAACTCCACGTGTCTTGCGGTCTACCTCCCAAACAGGCCCAATAAATTCGTTTACAAAAGGGTATTTTACTTTAATGTCAAACCCTGGTGCCATCCCCGTTAAGCTGCGTCTGGAATCGGAAACCACCGATAAAACCGCTTTCGGCGTCCCCTGCTCTCTTGCCCAAACAATAAAGACAAACCGAATTAATTCTTTAATTAAAAGTCTCTTAAGTGCCGGTACAACGTCTCCAAAATAGTGAATGCTGATGCGGCCGCCTTTACATATTCTTCTACCTAAGTTACAGGGGGATAACTTTATCCAAGTTAAAGGGCGCCATCATTACACGAGTATTGCTAAAAAAGTTCTTTTTTTATTCAAGAAAACAATGGAACTCTTATATAACAGCAAAAGATAATATCTTGTAGTGGGTGAGAAATAATCTGATTTAGATTCAAGGATGGTTGGTGCACTATATTATAAGTATAAGATTTTTAGACTTGATATCAGTATTCACGTTTTAAAACAAAACTAATTTTAACAGATTAGGGATATCACGACGTACAGGAAACTTTCAGAGACGAACTGAAGACAATGATCTGGAATTTTATTATGCTTGGCTTAATTTTCGTTCCAGCTGAACCTAAACAATTTAAAATGAATGATGTTTAAAGGCTTATTTTGTTGAGGCAAAACATTCCCTTTTATACAATATAAAAATATTAAAACTGAACTGTAAAATAAATAGAAGGAGCTTAACAGAAATATAACACATTTTCAACAACCTCCTTGGAATACGTTTTATACGTTGTGAAGAAATGTTTAGAATTAGGGGGGTCCAGGGACACAAAATTCTTAAAATTTTTCAAAAAAAAATATGCATTAAACATTTCGTGCTCTTTCTCCCCTTAAATTGGCGTTTAAATCATGTTTCTCTATCTTAATCAGAACTAAAATAGTATTTTTTTTCTTTGCAACATTCTAATAGCAGGCCAATCTTTGTTTAAATCTGTAAATGTGTTGTTTCTGCATTATGGATTTTTTTTTCAACGTTTCTCGGTTTAAATTTTTATAAGTCAAGAACCGTTAAAGATAAATGGTTCAAAACTTGGAATATGTCTTTTCAATTATTTAGTTTAAGTTTGGGATTCATCAAATTTGAAAAAAGTATTTACTTCTCGAAATATGATTTTTAAAAATAAGTTACATAATTTTTTTTGAATTCTAATCTAAATATTTTAATTTTTAAATTAATATTTTGTAAAAATGCGGAATCAAAATAAATATTTATATATTTCTGTTTAATCAATGAAAAAATTTTGAAATTCGACAAATAATATTTCGAGTTATACCGAGTTTAAATTACCCCACTTTAAAAAAAAATTTTAATTTAAATTTTTTAAAAAATAATTATGAGAAATTTTATGATTTGATTTGTTTACAAATTATATGGGTTTACCATCATAAAAAAAATTCAAAATTTAATTCAATAAATAAAAACATTTTAAAAATGTGTCCCGGACCACCCCCTTAAGACCATTTAGAATATTATTTCATTTAGAGCAGTAATTCCAAACCCGGTGTGCCTCGGCACTTGGGCGATGCCATGAGATCACCCAGGGGGTGCCACGAGATTTTTGAATAAACAAAAAAATATTATAGGGTCCATTAAAAATAAATATTAAGTTGAGTTAATTACGCTCATGCCCGGCAGATTTACACAGGATCGATTCACTCGATCCTGATGATGATTAGCTACCTCACGCCCACAACTCGTTAGGCCTGATATCAACAATTGTGCTCTAAGAATGAGTCGCAAGTACCACATTAATAAAATAAACTCTTTATAGCTATTTCTAGTGTAGTCCTCTATTCAGCGTTTCTCAACCTTTTTTGGCCCTTGGACCGTAAAATTTGTAAAAAAATTATTCGCGGACCGGTGGGTTTATTTTAAACAAAATACTTTACTAGCATTAAAGGAACTACTATATAAGTTAATTGTAACATTTTTATTATCATTGACTTCAATAATATTCAAATGTAGATAAGTAATTATTATAATTATTATTAGTATAGCAAATAAACCTTCAAAGAAAATCACAGAAAATTATAAAAAATAATCCCAAAGTCATTGCATATGAAAACAACACAAAAATATCAGTTTTCTGATTACTACAAAACTAAATATCTATAAATTTTGTTTATTTGACTTATAATGTTAATGAGAAGATTGCTGCTGCTGTTTTTCAATTGACTTCTCAGTTGTGGGTTCTAAATTAGTCGTCAAGCTAAGTCGGAGTGGTTGAACAACCTTAAGTCGATTTCTAAATTTATTTTTATCACCGTCATATTATTACTGCAACCATTTCTCTGCTGTGAGCACTCCGTCCAATTAAAAAAAATGCGAGACGTAACAAGTGGCAAATGTGAGAACACTCCAGTGTTGCCAACCTTCAAAGACAAAATTATGATTTCTAGATCCTAAAGTTATGGCATTAACGTAAAAAATATCGTGCAAAATTTTATTATTTTTTAATAAGAATTTTTTTAACGCGAACAGGTAAATATCTCCGACCATCAGTCAAATCTTCCCGCGGATCGGTGCCAGTCCGCCAGACCAGCGGTTGAGAATCATTGCTCTAGTTGATACTATATTGGATGACATAACTATATTTGAAATTGTATTAGATATTCCTTATTCTAGTGTTAATTTCATAAATAAATCAAATCAAAATTGGAGTAAGTATTTATTTTGAAATTAAATTTAACATGTTACCGATATCTATTCCCCATTATTTAATGCTAAAAAATGAAAAAACTAAAATTCTAAGAAGGGTGCGCCGAGTTTTAATCCCATTCCCAAGGGTGCCTCAAACATAAAAAGGTTGAAAATCCCTGATTTAGAGCATAATTTGCTCGTAATATTCTAGAACAATGCACGTCTTTTTTTCGTCGTAAAGAAAGTATGCATTCTCTCTGAAAATGGGATGAATCCACGTCTGAATCTCTAGCATGAACCGGCTGAAACCGGCAAAGAATGAAATTGGAAGAAGGAGAAGATAACATCAAAAATAGATGAGGAATTTTGATGTGTTTCCCTACCATTTGAGGGGAAAATGACTTTTCTGACAAAATACTTATGACAAAAGAAAAGCTCTAGGTACTGAATGTTCACGTCATGCAAGATTTATTGACTTGTTTTCTGCACATCATAGACGTATATCCCAATGTGTTTTATGGAAATATTGCGATAAAAGCAGGAACATAGGATGCAGTAGAAAAATTATTTAATATATATTTGAGCCATTACGTGTTTTAAAGAATGTCTCTCTCCAGCGTCTTGAAATTTATGGGGGATAACTAGTTAGTATACTTGCAAATTTTAAAATGAATTTTAGCTTTCAGGATATGTACTTGTAAATAACTTTCAAGTTAAATATTTTTTTCAAATATTTATTTATTCGAAATAGCTAAATATATTTATACTGAAAACATTAGAAAATAGACAATAAATCACCTAAAATTCAAAATTTTTTGTTACATTTTACTTTACATGGATTCATGTCTTTACTGAATTCATGTCAAATGATATTTTTTAAGATCATGCAAAAGTTATTTGAGGATATTTCCTATTGTTTTAAAAAGTTGACTGCAGTAGTTTTAAAACCTTTATTTCAGAGATTAATGTTCGTAAAAATAACACAACCTTTAAATATCATTTTATCTAGTTTGACAGATTTTGTTTAAGTAAGAAAATTAAAAATAGCAATACCTACATTAATCTCTAGGCGTTAAATCCACCAGAGTAGAATTTCAATGAGATTATAGTAAAAAAAAATTACATTTCGCTGATTTATGTATGTGCTGTGCATCAGAAATATGTTATAATACAATACTATACTGTTATCTGTGTTTACTTACGCTCATGCCAAGTATCCTGTTTCTATAGAATTAGTTGAGAAGCAAACTATAGATCACAGGTATAAAAAGTCAAATATAAGAGGGTAGAAATGCAATTATTTTTCGGGATATAATCAATCTTTCTTTAGGATTATCTTGATCGTGTTGATTATTTCACTTTTTTCTATATATTTATCAGAGATAGAAGATAAAGTCTCAAAACTTACATGGAAAAATCTCGAGGCATATAAAATTGACAAATAGACAATAACTGTTTACAGAGACTAAAAGGCGTTTTTACATGAAGCTTCTCTCATCTTTTTATCTATAACAGAGAATCAATCTTTTTTCAAAACTCTGTTTATTGATATTCTATTAGGGTTGGAGGAAGATATTTAAAACTTATAAAGTAATGAACTCGCTGCTTTAAAAAAATCCAATCAAATTATTTGGCTTCATCAAAAAGTTAATTCAATCAAAATGGATAATCTAATTTTAAACACATCATTTCAAAGATATGTATTGCGTATAAGAAAACCGTTGACTAAATTAAGAAAAAACCAATTGCAGGTAACACAGTCCAGTCTCTTCTGATTTAGTTGAGAGAAACATTATTTTAGCGTATTATTGAAATTTTCATTTAAATTACCCAACTCTAGTCTTGTATATTACCACAAAAGAGTGCATACTTTATCACTCATATCATGAGTGATAAAATTTAACTTCAGCATGCCCCCATTCTAATGATATCGATTTAATCGTATGTACTTAAATTATATATATATATATATATATATATATATATGTGTGTGTGTGTGTGTGTGTGTGTGTGTGTGTGTGTTTGTTTGTTTCAATAGTTTTTAATGATTTTTATTCAATTTTTATTTTAATTATACAAAACAGAGAGGGAAAAGATTTTAAAAAATAAATCAGTCTTTGGAGATTTATATTCTTTAGATCCTCTGAAGCCTTAAATATGGAATAATATTTATCTAAACTAATACTTACTAAACTAAACTAATACTTAAACTAAATGCAGCTGGCCGTCTTTTCTTGTTCAAAATACTGCTTTGAAGCAGCAACTGAAGAGTAATTTTTTGACTGAAAAGGCGAGATTTAATTGAATATTTATAATTTCCATAAAAATTATGAATGGAGATAAAATTGCACAAAAATATTTTTTTTAGAATTTTACATGCTAAATAACCGAAATTGCACGATTTAAAAGAATTAACTGTATGTAATATTAAATTTGTTTATGTATTCGTGAAATTTTATATGTTCATATCTTAAGGGTAAGAAATTTGAGATTTATATGATTACTTTAAACAATAAGTTTTATGCTCGTAGGCAACGTGATAAATTGTTGTCCTGAGGTTGAAAAATATATGCTCTGTTTATCTAGTTATCATAAATATAAAGTGAACATTATCTACCTTAGCTTTCGAAATTTTAAATCTAATAACATGGTATGCATATATGTATGTTTAGTAAATTCAGCCTAATTGAATATAAATATATTATTCTGTAAATTGGATCTGTATAAATTTCTTAATTTCCATAAAAATAACTTTTATGGAACATGTGTGTTCTCTGATACAATTATCAAATGTAAAGGGAATAAAGTAAGTCATTTATATTCAATTAGGATTCAATCTATTTAGTTAAAAAAATTTAAAAACAGGATGCTCACTTTTTACTTTATATCGCTTTTCACTGCAAATATTGATTGTGTCCATAAATTCTGAGATACTTTTAAAGTGAATGCGAGCATTATAGCTGAGTGAACATGTATAAGATTTTCAAATAAGTATGGCTTTTAAAAGAGATTCGTTAGGATGGTTTAAATTTTGCTTAGAGCTCACCAGTTTAACACAACCCATATAGTACTCTTTGCTGTTTTAAGTTTTGTACACATCTTATTCAGCAATTTGAACTCGAAATGATTTTCTCCCAGACTCAAGAGGAGGAATGTGAATGTTAAAATCTGCAGATTGAGGATTTGATTAATTAATCTAAACTGGAGATGTTAAGAAGTCTTACTTTGGATTATTTTCTGTTTAGGTAAGCCCTTTAGGGTGTGGCATGTACATATTTATACATTTTCTTTAATCTCAACATTACAGTCAATGTTCACCATGGTTGGTTTATATTTGTTTTGCGGCATTATGACGGTTTGTTATCATTCATAATAATGATTGAGTTCCACTGCAATAATGACACTGTAATAAGGTCACTGTAATAATTATTCAGCCCTTTTTCCTATTTTTTCATTTATTTAAAATGAATAATGGACTGGGCCAGAATCGAGTACACAATCTCCTTCATCGTAGCCGGTATTGTATCCAATGAGCTACTTTCCTTAGATGTTAGAGAATATGAGGTTCATAAATAAACTCTAAAATCTCCCCTACCGAGAGAGACCAAGAGGTAGTTAACATCGTTTGAATCCCCTTTTTTACAGTGGGTTTTACTGCAAGTTTCTCATCTCGTTCGCAATAATTATTCATCCCTGATTCTTTCTTATTAAAGCGATATATGGCGAGGCAGGGAATCGAACACAATATTTTCAGTATTACAGCTGAAAAACGATTAAAACCATGACAGGCAGTTTATCACCGTAAAGTTGAATGAGTTATTTTAGTAGATATTAAATTTGCATGAGTATAGGCTCCGTAAAATATGTACTTGTTTTCATCTGTCTAACTTTCAAAGAGGTATGATATGGCTCTCTTTCTCTCTGTATCGAGAAGCTGACAGTCATGTTGTTGTTGTTGTTTCCAGTCCCCTTAGTGTAGGAAAATCTGCACCAAGTCCACAGGAACTAGGTCCTCAAATCCTAGGTCTTTGGCGAAGGGTAGTAAGCAGCTTCACTTTATTTAAGGAGATGTACCACTAGGGCTGAAGTATGACAAGACCCCGAAAAACATCGGTCCCGTAATTTTGAACCGAGGCAAGTGACGAGACCGGAACACTTGACCCCCTACCCCCAGAGGTAAATTTGAGAACTTGGAGGACATTGTAGCCATGACCTACTTTAATAGACATAGCTTACAGTCATTAAGAAAAGTATCAATTAATTCGGATATAATGGAATGATGGAAAATCCAACTACTCTCTGTACTCCATTTTAGTCTTTGAGGACTTAAAGAATTTTCGATTTCCTATAACATAATTTAAAAAATAATATTGTGGCAGATGGGTAGGGAGTCACAGTAATGACGCTATTTTCATGTAATGATAACATTGATCACGAACATTTTAGTCTTGTTAGAATTTGACCGTTATGTGGCGCCATTTAAAAATCTGCTGGGATTATATTCTTTTTTCTCCTTCATAAAGCCAAATATATTGTAAATGTAGCTCAGTATTTGTCTTTGTATAATGTGCTATTCAGAATTTAGGATATGACTGTAAATATTACTACCAATACCCCATACTGTTATGGATATTATATAGAATTTGTCATTTTGTCATGTATATACCTTAGACTCTCTCATATATTATATTTCCAATATTATGGTTCCCTATCTCCAAGGCTCGGCTTTCAAAGTCAATACTTATCGACACTACGCTCTTAAGAGTAAACTGTGATACCTCTAGCATTGCTTTTTTTAAGCATTGCTTCATTTCTTATCAAAATTGTATCTTAATGCATGTCACACCTCCAAACTTCTGTTTATTTCGGCTATTTTATTTATAATATTCTGTCAAACATATTCTTTTTGTGATGGCTGCCACAGCAAACCAGAAATCATTATTATCAATTTCTCACCACTAACTCATTCCTCCTCAGGTAATCAATGATAACAATATCACGTAACCCTGCATATAGAAGATATATTTCATGACATTTCTAAAGAATTTATAAAAAATAATGAAATGATTTTTCTATAAAATTCAAATTTAAAATAACAGAAGCCTTAAGAGAAAACCAATTTAACATTAAAGAAAACTATTCTTCATCTCAAAGAACTTTAAGTTTCTCCCCAGTTTTCTCAGTGACATAAATCAAGTCTTATTCTGTTTTATTGAAAGTTGACCTACATTTAAAATGCCTGCAAGATTTTTTCAACATTTAATGAAGCGTTTGTTTTTCCATCCTTTAATTTAAATTGTTATGTGTTTAATTGAATGTGTTTAAGCATTACTAAAAGTTTTAAATATTAATTGATTTTAATATGTGATGATATAAGAAATTACAAGTTTAAGCCGAAAACACATTTAGAAAAAGATCCGATGTAGAACCTTTCAACACCCATATATTTTCAAAACTTTATTCCTCAAATATTATGTTTAACAATGTATTCCTCAAAAATTATGTTCAAATAATACGTTCTTTTAGACGACTTCAGGCATCAAAGCAGGAAAAAAAGTATTAAAATTTGGTGGAATGTTTCAGCATACGTCGCATTGAAAATAACTTATTTTTATCATGCTATTGACTGTATTCTCCTTATAGAGACGGTCGTTGGCCATTTATGGAAACGATTTTGTAATTTGTTCTTGTCCTTTACATTTTGAGATAAACATTTGGCGACATCAGAATAATCGTCTGCCACTGTTTTGTTTTAATTGGAATGTAAAATAAAAAATTTATTTTATAAATGGCTCCTAACATTAATAGATGGTTCGAAGGTTACGTAACTGAGCTTTTCAAGGAGAAATATTCGTATCAGCAAATTATATAGCGATGTTAAAACTGCGGTTATGACATTTCAAAAAAGGTATTTATAATATATTAATTTGAAAGGAAAAAAACTCTAACTGAAAGTAAAAATGAACACATTACCACGAAGCCTCCTCCTTAGACTGTTCGAATGCGGGTAAATAGCAAGAAAGGGAACTATCTGATCCTAAAGCAAAATCCGATGACTCAGAGATCCATTGCATCGAAACTAGGAATGTCTTCTGGCTCTGTAAGTAAAATCATTCATAAAGATTTGAAGTGAAAAAAGATGTTTAAACCTAAAGTTCATCTGGTTTTGCCAAAGCATATCACTGAAAGAAAAACAAATTGTAGAAAATTATATAAAAAACACCTAGCTGCTGAAAAATTGAAATTTGTAGTAACACTCGATGAGGCATGGGTGTATTTAAGTAACTGTAATAAAAAAAGATCAATTTTCTATTGCTCAACTGACAGGAGTGACTGTACGAAATAGCTTCTTCAGTGTACAGAAAAGTTCCCAAAGGGATTCACGATAGTTGAAGGATTTTGTTGCAACGGTAAATTAAAAATCAAAATAGTCTCAAATAAAACAAAACTTAATTTACTCTACTATCAGCAGAATATTTTAGAACCAATTTTTGAAGAAGAAATACCAGCCTTATATGGAAAGGACATTGATAAAGTTGAGCTTCATATGGACAAAGCCTCTAGTCACACGTCTAAATCAACTGCCGCTTATTTAGTAAAGAAAGAATCAGAAACAGGAATAAAGTGTATCCCATTTAATGAAATACCTGTAAAATCACCTGACGCTTCTGCGATAGACTTTTGAGCTTTCGGTTTATTAAAACGAGCCTTGGGAAAACTGCATCCAAAATCACTGAACGGACTTTGGAAAACGGTCCAAGAGGAATGGGGTAAAACTGACATGACAGTACTAAGAAAAAGTTTGCGTTCATGGAAAATTCGAGCTAGAGTTATTGTCAAGATCCATGGCTATCAGATAGAAGAAAATTGCCGCAAAAAATACGGCATTTATACATAAATTGTTAGATTCTTTAATGAGCTTATTTTCCAATATGCAATGACCTATTTTGCTAAAATATTAATGAGGATTATCTGTATCTACGACTTACAACGTTATTCTGGTTATATATCATTACATTAATCACAATATTTTTCTTGGTTGATAGGTTTTTATTATATACGTGTTGATCATAACCTAATATCCACATCTTTGCCCTGAAGTCCTACATTTCTAAAGAACTCTTCAGAATAACTTACTACGAATGCCCTAATTGTTAAAAATAAATTTTATAGATATATATCAATAAATAAAGAACATTGTTTTTTCAGTGTCTTTGTGCTATTATTTGTCATTCGTTTTATTTTTGTAAATGTAATTACAAACTAAACATACTAAAAATTGTTATGCTTCAAATAAATGAATTTCTATTATGGCTCTTTAACCTGAATTGCTATAATATAAGAATGAGAAATGAATCAAGAACATTAAATAATCCTATAATAATAGTTAATTTTATTAAATTACAAAATTATCTTCCTATTAGGTAAGAGATATACTTTGAGCTGAAATTTCTGTCATTTTGAATAGATTTTAAACCGGAAACCTAAAATGGAACATTATGATTTTGGATCTGAAAATAGAACTGAATAGGTTTGTTCTCAAAATGTCTAGACATGTTAATGTATAAAACAAATATTTTATATTGTTCTGAATGTCCTTCACCTCTTCTTAAATGAAAGAGATTCATTTATTCCGTAAACCAAACAGAAATTGTCATAGCCATGAAATAATTTCCCCCTCATTCTTAAAGGGAAGTTATGAATGTACAGGGAGGATTGTGAACAATTGTAAATTTGAAATTAGATATCATTAGTCAGTATTGCATACAAACTTATCTTAGCCGCTTTGTAAAATTTATGATGAGTATTTAAAAATATATTTTATTGTTTGGATTCTCTCTATAGAAAATAGTCATTTAAACATGGTTTTATGTGAACTCAATATAAACTAGAGAAATATCCTTAACGATATAAATAAAATTGAAACTATCTTTTTTGCAATTTTACTACAGATTAATTTGTACATTTTTGGCAGAATAATACAAAGTTAAAAACAAATGCAGATACAATACATACAGTATATTCTTTACTATTATTACTTCCAAATGAACGCGTTTAATTAAAAGGAGATTGAAAAAAAATGCCAATTTTAAGTCTGTTACCAAAAAGGAGAGAAACAATCTTAAGTTTCATAAAATTCGAATATATTGGAAAATACAATTTTCTTTTCATTTATTTAAGTCCCTTTTATTAAACTAATAACAAACATCATTTAGTTAGACTGATAATTGGTAGCTTCTTTAACAGAAGGATCAAGGAATTAAAATACTTCTTTAATGGATACTTTTGTAAGGTTTATTGACACTGAGTAAGTTATAGAGGTAGCATTAATTTTTACATTCAAGAGAACTTAAAAGGAAATAATACTTTTTCCACGTTTTCAATGAAACAAAATTTAATATTTCTTTCCCAGAAAATATATCAATTTGTACGAGAATTTTAAATGTGATAGCAAAATTTTTTCTCTATCAAGTCGTATTATGCTAAATGCATATTACGACTGATGGATATTATCTACAAAAAATTGTCAGCATCTTTAATTATTAATGGTAATGCAGTTGTATGAGGATAAGCTTTCTATAAACATTCTTACAAGGGAAATATACCTCATAGTGGTGAAATAATGATTATATCTATTAATAATTATTTTTACCTAACTTTGTCACAGTACTAAGTTAATATTGTATTTTTCTTAAAACAAGTTTTAAAAATTTTAAGATTTAAAAAACTGTAGCATGCTTTTAACAGAAAAATGAAAATGCATAAACTATGGATATAAAAAATTTAGCTGAAACTGTTAAAACTGCATTTAGAATTCGAAACCATAAATTTTGTAATGATAATGTGGCAGTAAAAATGCTTAGTAATTAGTTGTTGGGGGATTATAATAAATATAAATAATAATGATAGTTATAATTTTGAATTCATTGATTAAGGTTGTGGTTAGTACATTGCATTTAATTATGATTCCCAAATGATGGAAACAACTCTGGTTTACACTGACAAATTAATTTATTGAATATTAACCACATAAACAATACGATACAATACTACTAAATATTTCATACTTCGTCTGCACATATTACTTACAAATTCATTACTACTACGTTAATTATCTACGATACATATATTTAATTCATACAATTATTTTGATATCATTTTATACATATATCATTCATATTAACCTGGTTCAATTTACTGACATGATAATAAATCATCAATATCACTCATATTAACCTAGCTCAATTTACTGACATAATAATAATTCATCAATATTACTCATGATATCCGGTCTCAATTTGCTGATATAATAATTCATCACTATTACTCATATTATGTATTTTAATGCAGTCGCGCCCTACCAGTTTAATTCTTAGTATTAACAATTCTTGACTGAAGCAGCGATTATATAAACAAGTGTGAGAAAAGGGAAACCACGATACCTAATTACTGATGCGAGATTGCAGGGGCGTCGATCCTTCGTCTGGGAATGGCATAATCTTGAGTCACTAGGAATGTTCATCTCAAATCACTTATTCGGTGACAAACAACTAACATCGGCTGGCGGGTCCTTCAGAATCTGGAACTTCTCTCTCAACTGGCCTCCTCATCCTTTCAGGACGGAACTATCTTGCGGCACCAGGATTGTTTGTATCACTTCGTTAGTTCGGTACCGAACAACTAACATCGGCTGGCGGGTCCTTCAGAATCTGGAACTTCTCTCTCCAATGACATCATCATCCTTTCAGGGCAGAATTCATACGTAACTCTCCATCTATAAGTATTCGATGTGTTTTCTGAGTATTCGCTTCGACTGTCAGCCCAACAAACTTCTTGCTAAATCGCAGTCTCAAATCTGAATATCTTCCTTCAGTTATTTCATCACTATATCTTTCTCCTTCTAACTCTAGGGCCCTCCTACATTGCTTTCCGATTGGCTATATTGTCTCAACAATTTACCAACTGATTGGCCTGTGGTTTATCCTTAATATTTTATTCCATCCATTGGGCTTCGTGGGCGTATCTTCTTGGGATCCCTCTCTCTTCATTCGCGAACCTGGACCCTTTTACAACCTGTCCCGGGGCTAAAGATTTTTGCGTGTGGGCTCCCCTTTTATTACGGCCATAATTTTACTACTCTTTTTTACCTTTTCTTCTTATTCTCTACTCAAACCTCTCTCTTGCATATTTATTTTATGCCCATCTGTTTCTGTAAATGCTACTATCTTCTCTATCTCTTTCTGTTATTTTTATAGCCCTCTTTACAATCGGCTCTTCGTAACTTTCTCACGTTTTACTCTAGTTTTATCCAATTAGTTTTATTCTTTGCACTTTCTTCTTCCAATTTCTAGTTCCGCGGACACAATGTCGTTGTACTGTACGACAGACATATTTCAGGTTTTGTAATATTACAAGAAACATAAATAAGACTATTACATTTCCATTAATTTATAATCATGCTGAACACACAAAGGAATGATATACAATGCAGAAAGATTACAGCGTTTAGTTGTAAATAAAATAAAGTTTCAAAATATTTTTGAAAGATGTAGACTGATTTTCGAACAATTTTTCCACCACATTTAATGAAGAAATAGCTACCTTATAGAGTATCTATGCTCACTTCTACCCAGACTTGGGTGTATATAATTTGAAGTGGCACTCTATTTGAATTTTATACAAACGCAGTTTATACATGAAACAATGTTTATTGAATTCGTTGCACATATAATTGGCTTTTACAGCAATAAGCATACGTACACTTGTACGGAATATAAATACAGCTTTCAAGAACAATATATTTTCTATACTCACGAACAGTAAGTCAAACCAGCAGTACCGCCATGTAAACTTCTGGCCCGCTAAGCACTAGCGCAGGATAACACCTTTTCAACCTTAACAACCTCCCCTTTTTTTTCATTAATGACGCTGCGTGGTATTTATACTAAGCGCGTATGCCGAAATTAGCATATCTAAAGCAGCTTCTTTAATTCACTCAAAAGTTCGATTCTTGTGAATCGAATCTTATGTATACCTTACACTGGCCTCCCTCGAAAAAAAAAATTAGGTAACTGAGGTCTGAACGGCTTCAGTTAACTAATTGAAAACGTGTGCTGGTCTGACTTTTTACATAATGGGTGGCAAAGCCAAAAAACCTTCCACACGTTGTGTGGAGGAAAAACGCCACTACCATTTTACAAAACTAACCCCGAAGGGTCCAGGTGACACCATCAAACAGTGGATTTGCAGAGTTGCGGATACTGGGCTGGCCAACTGCGCCCTAGAAGATCTATATTAATTAAAAGTGTCAACACAATTGCACAGCATGACATGTCTTGACTGTTTGTATCTGCTCTCCCCCAATTTATAATGCATATGTGTTATGTTTTTGTGAAGTTAGTACATTAGTGGTTAATTGGTATATTGTGCAGTATGTATTTTTTTTTCTAGTCACTACATGTCCCCTTCAAAAATTTATAACACAACAGTATGCCGTATTTTTTTTTCAGTGGCTCACTCCTTCCCCTCAAAATGTTTACACAGTATATACACTGGGGAATTTCAAACCAATTTGGTTCGGTTATATTAAAGGGTGGGAGTTAGAATAAGAAAGTTGATACAAGACTTGTTCCTCATGAATGCAGCAACTTCCTTGCACCAGTCTGTCCAATCCGTGGAACCTCTCTTGATGGTCGCAGTCCTAGTAAAGGGGTTCGTTGACCGTGTGGGCATCCTTCGTGCAGCAGTTCGTTGGTCCTGAGGCGCTGGTCCGGCTTGACGATGGACAGGAGGTCTCTTGGGAGGAGGCCAACCTTGCTGGGCGGCAGAAATCTTCCGTTTCCTGTACTTATGCAAAGGAACTTTAAAATTGTCATTCTTCCTTTCGATAACCTTGTGTACCTTATCAGCGACGCATTCATCCTTTGATGGAGTTTTTGTAATGCACACTTTACCTTTCTTCGTACTTTTGCTTGTATCGGTATTAGATGTTAATGCAGATTCTATTTTGTCAAATTTATACGCCGCACCAACGTGTTTAGTTACTGGCTTTATCTCTCTACTTGTGTCATGTTTTTCAACAAACTGACTCTGTTTTTGGTATTGGTGCTTATGCAACTTCTTGTTTACCGCCTTAATTACTTCAGTATTTGCAGTTTTAATGCTGGAACCTGAAGGCGCTTTTTCACGTTTTTTATCCCCCTTAACTTTAGTTTTATCCTCTTTTGACGAAAAAGTCTCTTTGAAACTTGCGATATCAGAATCGTTATCATTTAAATTCTTTAACACTGCTTCAGTTTTAGGAAGATTAAGCTTTTCGTACTGGTGCGTTTTAATACAACCTGAGTCTATAACTTCCGAAGCATCAGCTAAACTACTTACATTATAACTCTGTGTCAACTTTTCATCCTGATTCTCAGTCTGGTTTTCATGTACTTTATTTAAAACCATATTATCAACCTGGCCTACACAATCCCCATTCGGCTGGGAACTTGAAATAATATCATCATTACCTAGCGAGTTCCTAATATCGTTTAAAGAATTTTTATTGTCGTCAACTAATAAGTATTCACTAACTTCCGTAACGCATACTTCGTCATCTACTAAATTTTCTTCATTAACAGATGTGTGAATATCATGTAAAATATCAGGTATAGCATTAATAATATCAGGTATAGCATTAATAGAAGTGTCAGATGATTTATTTTCTAAACCACTAGCATTAGTATCGGCACTATTTTCAGAAATTTGTACTGGAATTACCTCATCATTCCAGCTAGACTCACTTTCTTTATAAGCCACAAAAATACCCTGACTTTCAGTATTCTCAAAATAACGATTACTGCTCGGACAAAATAATACATTTGACCAAACAGTTTCAACAGGTTGAACCATATCATGTGAATCAACTTGCCAGTGCAAGTAAGGTGCTTCCATATTATTTACTTTAAGAGCACTAATTTCATTATAACGCCGTGCGCTTCTATTATTTTGCCTGCGGTACTGCTTACGCTGCTGGTTTGAAACTCGCGAAAAATTTTGGCGCGGCTGTATAAAACTTCTAGTACCTGAATGACGGTGAGGGGTAGCGAAGAAATGCCTATTGTCATGTTTAGCTAAAGCTTGAAGGAGGGTAACCTTGCTTGTAATTGTTTGATTATCTAAAAAATCTTGAACACTTGGCTTCAAACGTTGGATAACTATTTTTAAGATTACCGCTTCCGTTACCCCTTCTAAATATTCCTCACACTTGGAAATCTTTTCCGTAGCAAAATCTAACGCAGACTGACCTTCACGTTGCCTTAGCGAATAAATTTCCGCTTCAATTTCACTTTGATTAAAGGTCTTTGGAAAAACGCTAAGAAACTGTTGCTTGAATGACAAATAGTCAAAAATCAGATTACTGCTTTGAATGCATGTGTACCACTGATATGCACTACCTCTTAAAGCGGCTAGAGCAATTTTAAGTTTATCCCCCTCTGGGGTGCATTGTTGCTGAAAGTAATGCTCAATTTTCTTTAGGAATTGGCTTGAGGGGCCGCCATTGAAGGTGGCTTCGAATGGCGCAATTTGCTGAACCATAATTACCCGAGGAAAATTTCCAGCAGGATTTTGTTCTACAACACTCATTTTTTAAATAGTATATAAGTACTTGCAACAATTTTATCAATATAAGTTCACAGTACACAGTTTTTAATTTCAATTATGTTGTTCGTTACAAATGTACCGCTAACTACCAGGGTATATATATTTTCGGGCGTCAGTATAGAGTTTCTATGCTCACTTCTACCCAGACTTGGGTGTATATAATTTGAAGTGGCACTCTATTTGAATTTTATACAAACGCAGTTTATACATGAAACAATGTTTATTGAATTCGTTGCACATATAATTGGCTTTTACAGCAATAAGCATACGTACACTTGTACGGAATATAAATACAGCTTTCAAGAACAATATATTTTCTATACTCACGAACAGTAAGTCAAACCAGCAGTACCGCCATGTAAACTTCTGGCCCGCTAAGCACTAGCGCAGGATAACACCTTTTCAACCTTAACAACCTCCCCTTTTTTTCATTAATGACGCTGCGTGGTATTTATACTAAGCGCGTATGCCAAAATTAGCATATCTAAAGCAGCTTCTTTAATTCACTCAAAAGTTCGTTTCTTGTGAATCGAATCTTGTGTATACCTTACAACCTTTCAATTTTTTTCTTCGTATCATGTTTACAATTTGCTAGCAGTACGATATAATGTTCATATCAAAACATACCGTACGAAAGTTTTCTGATTTATAGTCATGCTTTAAAGAATACTACTATTTAAAGTGGTAATGACTTGTAGATAAGTTATGTTAAAGCGCAAGTTTCTGTTTCCTTTTCTATATTCTCCCGAACTGCCTTTCGAATGATCATAATGAATTAAAGATTAAACGTCATCTATTCGAAGCGTTTATGCTGATTTTCTGTCCAATTTGAACGTTTAAAAGATAGCTCGTTTAAGGGATGATTGGACTTGCCTTGTTACTGCTTATGTATCATTGTGCCGGACAACGATCTGTCTATGCAGAGGAGTAATTCTGAGAGCAATTACAAGAGATATTTTAAATATATGGCAATGTTGTTACTTGGTTCTGAGACCCACAAAAGTTTTATATAGTACTAGCTGAAAACTCGCACTTCGCTACGGAGTACATTCAAAGTAAATACAACGGTCGATGAATTCAATTAATGTCAAATATATATATATATATATATATATATATATATATATATATATATATATATATATATAATAAATACGACGATCAATGTATACAATTGATGTAAAATATATATGTAAATTTATAAGAAAATCGTAAGGGATATTTTATAGACAAAATAATGTAGAAGAAATTACTCAAATTAAATCTAATATAAAGAATACTAAAGAATATAGTACAGTTTGTAGAACATTTCTTTTACTGAATTTTAATATTTTTTTGGATAATATCCAATCGTCTGCCGCATTATCAAGAAAAAATTTTTGTTTTGTTTGTTTAGTTGTTATGCACGTGACGATAAATTTATTTAAAGTACCAGAAAAAGAAATCACGTGATCAGCATTTAATAAATTAAATTCTAAAAATGAATCTTTAAAATTTCACCAAAAATCAGAAAAGGGAGGTAAAGGTTCCAAAAAGAATTCATTTTAAAGGAATTTTTAGGATCTTTCTCATGATATAAATTTTATAACCTTCAAATTATTATTTTAAATGCAAACTTAAGAAAAGTTAAAAACAGCTTAAAAGTTTAATTTAAAAAAATCTAAGAAGAATTTTTGAAAAATCTTTCTTAGTGCACCCTTACACTATAAGAAGAATCGCCATGCAAAATTTCAGCCCTTTAGGTCTAGCGGTTTGGTCTGTGCGTTGTATGTCAGTCAGTCAGTGAGTCAGTTACGGAACTGTTTTATATATGACGCGGTGAAAGGCAAAGTGGTGTAAGTCACATTTTCAACTTTTTTATTTGAGGGCAAATATGTAATCTCCATGTTCAATTTATAGTGGAATTTTTTGTACTTTTTACAGTAAAACTCTTTTGACTTACACCACTTGACTTACTGACTTACACCACTTTGCCTTTCACTGTCTCATATATAGATAATACTTCCTAAATGAAAGAGTTAACAGAATCAGGTTCTGTTCTAAAGAGTTGAATCGCCATTTTTAAACGAAAAATCAAATTTTCGTCATTTGTTGACCGATGTTATTGTTTTATGACTTCATATAGAATTGAAATTTAAAAAGTATTATATTGAAAGAGTAGTATGGTATTCACTCAGTTGTAAATATAACTTACGAAGAAATCAGGCAAATGGCTACATAAGATCCTAGTATGTGACAATCAGTCATCGCTTACACTCTTTAAGAAATTCTATGAATAATTTCTTTGGCTGAATGCAACCAGAAGTGTTTAAACTTTTTGTTACGAGATACAATTGACAATTATTTTTATTTGTTAGGAATTTAATATAAATACGCATTTTTCTAACATTAAATGATTAAAATTTAAAGTCTGTGCTCTACAAATTAGCCTGATATTAACTTTCTCCCAATAACTAACAAAAATTACTTCATTTTCAACATCTATCAAATTTTCATGGAAATGCATGATTTTCTGCACATTCATGAAAATTGATTACGAATGTAAGAAAAATTCTTTCAAACATACTTAAGTATAAAAATTTCGATTTACCTGTAATGGTAGGTGCCTTAAATCAATGTTGTACTTTTTTTTCTTTGTAAAGCTATCTAGTTACTGAAGGAACGCCATGTATCTTCTATAATTGTTACGTTTCCTTGAGACTCAAGGAACAATCTCCTTTCTCATACATTTTCACTTACGATTTATATCTAATGCATAAGGCTTTTATCAATAATGTATATATGCAATCAGTGGCTTTAGATTGCAGATAATATATACAGGACAACCACAAATAATTTTATTCCTTGTCATATTAGTTATACGTTTGTACAGGTTAATTGATCAATAATTTATACATAACATGTATGAAGTGATACAGGAATTATGTGAAAAGTATATTTTTCAGCACAAAGAGTAAAATATACTTGCATGATTAGGCGATTTCAAAATAAATAGGATTTTAGACATTCCTTTGAATTTAACGTTACGCTTAAGCTTTCGTATTTTCTTCACTCTCCATGAATATTTTGTATATTTTTGAGCGTACTTAAAAGAAATTAGACTGTATATTTATATTGCTAATTAAAAGTAATCTCAAAATAGATTTGTGTTTTAAATCAAAGCACCTCCAGTGCTAAGAATAACTAAAAATAGCTTTGTGTGACAAAAGTTCGTTTCACCGATGCATAAGTTTAGCTCAAGAGTTGCTTTGACAGTTCAAAATTTGGCAATCTTCGTCGCTCAGTTTATAAACCGAAAATATTGTTCCCCTTTAAAAGCAACAGTTGAGTGGAATTTCTCTTAAGGGTTTTGCAGCATTTATTAATTTTAAGAAATATTCTTAGTCGAATAAAAATGCATTCAAGGCTCTCTTAAACGTAAAATAAAATACTAAGAAGAATATTTAAAGCTATTTATGCAAGAAACTCTTGTATAATGAAAATTTAACGTAATTAGAAAAGAAATTATTAACATATTGATAAATAATATTTAAGTATTCAAGAATGCTATGGAAGAGTAAGAAAGTCATGCTTCAAATTATTTGAATGTTTCAAATAATTTGAATTACAACCCAGAAAAGGGTTTTGAAGAACTGCGTTATTCCAGTTTTAAACAATGTTAGTGGCTCTGCTTGGATGTAAAATAATTTCATCTGACTAAAATTTCGTCTGTTAGAGATAAACGGAAGTCATAAAGTTAAATCAGTATCTCGATATTCTGAACAATTCTGCTCTTGATCAGTGCTCGAACAAGTAGCTTTTATAGGGATATTGAAATTTTGTAGTTTTACCATTTTCTCAGATGTAGAAATTACTAGATGGTATTGAGGTGTTATATAGTACACTATTTGTTTTCCTCTCTTGCTTTATATGCACATGTGAAACTATTCATGAATTTAAAGATATTTAACATCCTTATAAACAGTATTTTAATTGCTCACATGAGTGATTTATTGCAATTATTCCATCGTTTAAGCATGCATCGACAATTATTTCCCAATAAGCACTTCAAAACGAAGACAGTAAGGGATGTATCGACAGCATGTTTACTGTAGAGATGTATTTTCAGAAAAAGCTCTTGTTCCCCTCATTCTCTTTCTTTATAGGTGTTACAGAATATTTTAGAGTAGTTAATTTTAATATTGGTCAGCTAAGATTGATCCTAAATATTGCCTCATCTTTAGTTGCAGACTATTATGTCACAAAAAATGGCACAATAAAGCAATTAAAAAACTGACTGTCTGATTTACTAGGTCAAACCACCGAAAATAAAAATTTAAATTATACGGTTTTAAAACAGTTTAGACATCAGTAACCGTCAACTATGGAATAATTCTCAGTCCCAAGTGACCAATCTTGTGCACATCAGGAAACATCTATGTACGGACATTATATATATACCGGGTGGCCATAATTAAACTGACAGTGCTCACAGTGTTCTGTAGCGCGATCTATTTGCGAGAATGACGCCACATTTTGTAGGAAGATTAAACAAGACGGGGGACGAAGGATTCCGCTAAAAAATAAATTAGTTCCAAAAGTCACCGCTAGGGGAATATTTGGCGCTGTGTAATAGGAAATAGAGTGTTAACAAATGCAAATCAATACGGAAATTACC